>VZRN01000978.1:208357-239301 GCA_013397935.1 Dasyornis broadbenti
TTTTGTCTTGCAGTACTGTACTCAAACCCATGGGTGTTTTCTATGTTTTAAATCTTCTCATCTTGGCTGAAACAACTGTTTTTCCCCTTTGCTGTTAACTCATATTTGTCCTAGAGCTGGACATGTCTCCTTCAAAACTCTCCAGCAGCAGCTCAAACTCCCAGCAGCACAATTCCCAGGTACGATCCAGCACCTTCCTCCTCCATTTTGTAGGGCTTGTCAAAGAAAGAAACAACCTCTGCTTCCCTGGACAAAAATGGGCATTTGCATGTTTTCAGCAGCTTTGCACATTACCTGGAGCAGCTGTTGCATTGTGGAGCTGAGGCTGGACAGCACAGGAGCCAGGTTTGCTCTCTCCTCAGAGAAATCTTGCAGGAGGAGGCAGGGGAATCCCAAGCAGGCGCCCTATCACAGAATCATTGAATCATAGAATAGTTTGGATTGAATTGGACAATTAAAGGCCATCTAGTCCAACTCCCTGCATCGAGTAGGGGCCTCTTCCATGAGATCAGGCTACTCAGAGCCCTGTCCAGCCTGGCCTTGAATATTTCCAGGAATGGGGCATCCACCACCACTCTGAGCAACCTGTTCCAGCGTTTTACCAACTTCATTGTAAAAGATTTTTTCCTTATACCTCGTCTGGCCCTAAGCCAGGCACGGATGGCTGCTACACAGAGTTCTGCCCTTTCTCAGTACATGAGCTGATTAAAGGTAACACCTCTAGTGAGACCTGAAACTCACCCCATCTTGCCCCCAGTGTCTCTGAGCCTTGGAGGGAGGACATGGTGCCTTCCCCATGAGTCCCTGCCCAAGGACTCACACTGTGGAAAGCTGCTCCAAGTGCTCTGAGTGGCTGATAGGCTCAGCCTCCTCCCTGGCCCTACTCCAGCATGGACTCAGGACCTTCAGAAATCCCCTAGGTCTGACTGTACATGTGTGCTACATGTGGGAATGAGAGATGTTCAGCTCAGTTTCTTTGAGTTTTTCTGTCTTTTTACCACTGCTCACTCAGTCTCAGGAGATGAAACTCATTTCCAGAAGGAATTAGTGCATGCCAGGGGGATGCATATAAAGTGTAATGATTAACCATAAAAGATAAGACATAAATAGAGCTGTCTGCAGGTGGGCTGGGAACCAGCAGCATTGCACCCATCTCTACTCCCAGCTGACAACCATCAGCCAGGGGACAGTGCTGGATGTCAGACAGGGGGGACCCTTCCCCACAAAAGGCACTTTGGGGCTGGGTGTGGGGCAGCAGCCTGACAGAGCCAAAGCCAGCCTGGTTAAGCTGGCTGAAGGAAGGAACACATTCTGCCGAGGCAGAGAGGAGAACTCCCAGGTGGTGACTTGCTGCAGACATGGGGCTTCCCTCCCCAGCCTCAGAGTAACTCCTCACAGTCGTGCAAGGCACAGCAGGAATCTGGGAGATCTGCACTCGGGAATGGGAGCTTTACACATGCACAGGGCACGAGGCAGCCAGGAGAGTCAGAGGGTGCTGCCGCTCACTGACCTTTTACAGACCAACCCCAGGGCACGTCTGCCTTCCTCAGGCACCTTTGGTCCCAGCCTGCTGTGCCTATTCCTCTGCCCTGGACACTTGGAGGAGAGTGAAACATCAGCCTGTGCCCAGCAGTGCCCAGTCTGCACCCAAACAACCCCGTCACCCCAAGCAGTTCCCGTGCATCCCACTGCAATCCACCTCCACGCCGGCGGACAGAGGCTCTTGGAGCTCTCTGGGCTCCCTTGCAGAGCCCTGGGAGCCTGGTCCTCATGGAATTACATCACATCCGGTGTCATTCAGAGAGCCCTTCGCTTCACACTGCATTCGCACACACGTGGCCTAAAGCATGTTCTCTTCCCTTTTACCTGTTTTAGAACTGTGCAGCATGAGAGGAGACCAAACGGAAATTGTTTGTACCAAAACTGTTAGTGCAGTGCATCAGCGAGGGTTGTGTGTTCTAGGGTGGGTATTTACTCCACAAATGCAGCCCAGACTGGAATATTAAAATATTTTGTAGATAATCATGACATATAACTAAAACCTGGAGGTTCCACAAACAGGCAGCTAAGGGCTTGCTGGGGTAAAAGTGTTAATAGAGACTGAGAAGTGTCAATTTCCCCTCTCCCCCTAGGCTGGATTGGGATGTTGGGAAAGACACACTGTCCCTCCTCAGTTCTCCAAATGTAGTTTGGCAAAAGTACAGAAAAGAGTTTGCCAGTCAGCAGAAGGAGGCGCGGCAGCAATCATGGCAGGGACCTTTGGACATCCTGGAGAACTTTCTGGAGAGGACTTAGGCAGGGAGGAGGAGTGACCTCTTCTCTTTAGCCCCATCTTTTCTGGCTTTTCTCCTCCCTTCTCCTTGCCCTTCTCCCTCCCCATCCCTTTCATTTGAGAGGATGGTGAGACAGAGGCTTCCTTTATTCATGCACAAGGTTTGAGAGAGGAGAAAGAACTGAATCACACTAATTCCACATCACACTCCCCAAACATCAGGTATCTTTCCAGTACACCCACCTACTATGTCCTGGAACCAGTAGCAATGCTTTGTTTGGCACTGGAAACACAGGGACCAAAAGAATCTCTCTGCTTGTCTGGGCCAGTCACACACTGTCAAGGAAAGCTTCAAAAAGTTCAATAGTTTGCCAAGCTTCTTTCCTAAACTAGTTAGGATTTTTAAAAATTTTCCTTTTTACCCCAAAAGGATAATTTGCTTGTATCTATTTGTCCTGGATGATGTTATGACAAACTTTGAAGGCAGCAGCTGAATTTCCAGAGGAGAAAGAAAAGAAGATACAGAATGAAATGTGCCATGGATACGTACTTATCTCAGTGCTACCCATCCTCCTGGACTGCTTATGCTGCAAACCCACTGGCATGCCCAAAAGACGTAAATATGTAGAGGCTCACCAGCACAGCACTTCCAGGGAGAAAAGTAATCCAACACCAGCAAACTTCTCATTTTCATCTGTGCAACCATGAGAGAAAACTCGTGGGGCTTGGAGGAAAGAGCCTCGAGCTGTTTCTTCTCCACTTTCTCCATGCTGCAAACTTCATTTCCAGCATAGCAGAGCTCTCAGCAGCCTGACAGAGACAATGGAAACCTCCAGGGCTCAGTGGGGCTCAGTGCCAGGGGAGCTCCCCAAATCATGTTCTGCTCTCCATGGATGCACTGGGTACAGCTATCGTGGGTCATGGCTATGAAGGGATTTTGGAGCCTACCTTTCCCACACTTGGAAGCTCTTTTTGCCACAGAGTAAATTATTTTTTGCAGAGAGTTAGTGTAAGCAAGCCACACTTCAACTTCCCTGCAACATCAATGTTGAAAGAGCTGCAGTCTCATACAAATCCCATCATGAGGGATACTTTTCATGAGGATTTTTCCTGGGGAAGGCCAGCTAGCAGGCAGGAATGGGCAGTTTTCTCCCACAAGGCATGTGAAGGCAGGCTGAGGGCAGCCAGATCAGGAGCTGATGCAACTTTACCACCGAGGAGGTAACAAAGGGACACTCGCCCTCACCTCCTTACCCTGCACTGATCAGGCAGGGTCACTTCACAGCAGGTGCAAGATCCACATCCAGATTATTTTTGTGGTTTTCTTCGGTGTTTCCTAACGCAATGTTTGCGGTGTTTTGTGAAATGAGTGTTTGCAGAAGAATTGGGCTTTTGGTATGGATACAAAGAGCAAGCACCGACCCGGGATAGGTGTTTCTTTTATCTGCTGCCTCGCGTGCCCCAACTGCTCCCATGCCCAGCTCCTCAAGGACAGAAATCTGTTGCAATCTCTGTCAAGCAGTCCCAGTTCTGCAGCTCAAAAGGACAGAGAATAATTAGCTCCTTTTTGAGGTCCCCCAGACCAGCCTTTGGGGTGCTGCAACCCCCTCAGCTGACTTTCATGGTGCTGAGTTCTTAGGGCTCCCAGGATATGCAGATGGTGCTGGTGTTTTGTTCCCCTTCCCCAGGGGAAATCACAGGCAGGATATTATATAGCTGCTACACACACTCCCACACCCTGCAGAATCCACCCTTCCATGAAAATGCCAGAGAGATTTAAACAGCTTGCATAATTTCAAGAGGAAGTAGCGAGAGTAGAAATAAATATACATTGTAATTGTATAATATCCCGGGGTTCAGGGGAAAAAAAAAGGAAAAAATTATAATCAAAAAAGCTGCGTGCTTGTAAAGGTAACCAGATCTGCTGGGACTGGATCCACAGAAAGGCATGGCAGGGTAAGTGCCCCTGATCCAAAGAGAGTGGTGCCACACTGCTCCCAGTCCAACACTACTGGGAATGGCAATGGCTGCTTCTCCAGTGACAGCCACCAGTGCCATGCATTGCTTCAGGCAGCTGCTGGCAGTCCAGGGGTTTAGCAGACATTACAATGAATGCATGGACAGATAACCTCAAAAGGTGACTGCTTTGAGATTTTTTTTTCCTGAAATTATTTTGTGTTCCTAATTATCCAATGCTGATCTGCATGCATTAGCAAGGGTGTGGAAGTTTTACTTAATGACTAATGTAACTAATACAAGAAAGGTGAAAAAGAGAGCTGCATCTCCAGTTCCCAGTGGACACAGAAGCACAGTGCCCTCAATCACTCAGAGATTCTATCCCCACGGGTTTGCCCGTTTAAGATGGCAGCACTTCAGGAGGGAGTTCCCACCTGTTCTGTACACCCAAAGTAAATTACTGGGCATTTTGTGGGGTGAAGTGCAAGATCCTTAAAGGCTGCAAGAGGGAAAGGCTACAGAGAAGTCAGGTGGCTGGTGCCCTGTGGCAGGACACACCATTCTTGGCAGAGGCAAGCCCCATTCCCCCTGCAAACAAAAGAAGCATCAAATCCAGGAGCTTGCACGCTGTGGTGACATTCATCCCAGCAGGGCTCTGCTCCCAAGGAGAGCAGGCACCAGGAAATTATGTGCAATACATTTAGCTGATTTACAGCTCTGTGCTTGTGCAAGCCCACTGTCAGCTCCGGTTACTTTAAAGCCGGCGGCAGCTTCAAACCATTTAAAGGTTTCTTTTCCAGCACACAGTATGCATACAAGGTGGAAAGGAAGTCTACAAAAATCATGAGTTAAAGGGAAAACATAACTTCAAGAAGGAAAATGCACATCACCCCATAAGAAAGAAGAGTCTAATATGTCCCTTGGCAGGAAATTCCTCATCCCATCCCAGGCACCAAGGAACTGAGAGAGGGGCTAGTGGGGGCACTGGGCAGTGGTAACCCCCTTGAGCCCATGGGAGACTTCAGTTAGAGGGAAAGGGTGGAATAGATACCACCAGCACATGGCATTTTCATCCAGGATGGCGAGAATCTGCCTGCATAGCTAAAGGAGAGCCAGTAATAATATGAATTTATCTGGAGGCAAACAGCAATTCTCAGAAAAGCACTGGCAAGTGTGGGTGAGGCAGACATAAATCCAGGGACAAACAGTCAACGCACAAGTCTCAGATTCATACATTTTGGGCAAAACGTGAAATCACTAAATAATAATTCTGTTTCTCATTATGCTGCATCACAAGGAAATACAATGCCTCTTAACATGCAAAACTAAGTTAAAATTTAACTTTCCATCTTTATCTACTTCTAAGCTGAGCTCAGACTATCACAGTGGGCACCTCTCCAATTTCTGCTCATAATTTTGAGTCGCCCTTCCCATGGCTCCTTTGCTCTCATGCAAAGACCGACTTTGACCTTTGTGCATTACCAAGTTTTCTTCAGCGTGACTTACTTCTCTTTAAAAAATCACCAAAACTGAGGCCATTTTACTTTCAATGCATTCACATTTTAACTGCCTTAAGCCTGGTGACAGCCTCACTGAGTTGCAATTCAGACAAGCTTCAAAGCCGAAGAGAAAAAAAGTGACTTTGGCTGTCCATATCTACCACCTTTAGTGGAAATCCTTGTGATGTGGTTGAAGAACTGGGAAGTGTCAGTTTACTGCAGTTCCTAGACAAGTTGGAGCAGAGGACTTCTTTCACATCTTTACAGACATTAGAGGGTATATCTGTATCTCTTTATTGCTGAAATTTCACCATAGGGAGATTTTCCAGGGTGCTCCTACACCCTTTCCATCTCCATCAGACTCAGCAGGGGGGGAAAAACTTCAAAGAATTTTTTTTCCATTTCATTTCTAGATTTTTAAATGTGGTTTGGTTGTTTTGGTTTTTTTTTCTCTAGAGTGGAAAAGGGAACTACCAGGGTATCCAGGGGCTCCACGTAGACCCAGGCCACTCTAAATTATATACAAGAATGTAAGAAGAGACAATTGCTACCTCATAGCATGTACAACTGGGATGAATTCTCTAAACCATTGACAAACAGAGAGAAATTACTGTTTGCAAGACCCCACTATTTTGTTTGTAAACTAAACACTTGTTAGAGCTCTGAAAATATGGTCCAAATGTAGAGGGGTTAAAGCCTCTGCAAAGACCATGTGATACGCAGAGAGAAAAGCCCTCTGGTGAGTGTTTTAACTTGCATCCCTATCTGCTTATGGAAGACCTCTACATCTCCAGCTCAGAAACCTGCACAGGCAATTCAGGAAGCATCATGTGCGACAGCAAAAGCCAGATGTTTGGTCTTGACAAATTCAGCATGAAATGATTTTAAACCAGTATAATAAAGATAACACTTAATGAGGGACCTACACACAATTTTTACCTAATGCAACTTTTTTTTTTTTTTAGTACAATGAAGATACCACCTAAACCATTAAAATTGAATTACTAGCACAGAAATGCACTCTTTGCCATGCACATAAGTAATTAGTCTTGTATTTTGAATATGGAATATTAATAAATAAAACTTAGCACCTATGTTGTGACTGTGTTTCAAACTGCTTTTAAAATTAATTAACTCTCACCAGCTTGTGCGAGGCAGAAAAACATTATTAGCCTAGTTTTTACACACTGAGGCAGAGAGCTTTCTCCAGCCTGCAAGCTCCTTGTGCAACATCATCACCGAGCTCTTTAAACAGCACTTTTAACTCCTGGAGCTCAGATTACATTGCAAAGGAAATTGGTTTCCTTTCCTTGAGATGAAAGGAGCCAGGAGGAGAAGGGAGCTGTCAATTCAGAGGTCTAGACGTGTTTTATTTAAATCCCTGGGGCTCCAGCAATGCTTGCCAGCTGCCCTGGCCTGTCCCCTTGGCTGCTGGCAGGCACAGGGGGTATGGGGAGGGTCTGTCTCAGCACTTACAGCCTCGAATAAGGTGGGCACAGGGCAGATGCTCCAGGCCCTGGGCAGCGTCACCTGGGCCTGTTGGCAGCAGCCTCATGAAAAGAAAGGTCCTGAGTTGTCAGGTAGCCTTCCACAGGGGACTGCAATTTTCGAAGTTGCTGTGCCAGCTTTCCTAGGGTCATTATCTGGTTCCTTTTGGCCAAGAACCAGAAACCCCTGGTCTCAGCAAAGGTACAGCTCTCCAGTCCTGGAGGCTCAGACCTGAGCTGTGACTTGCAACTGGCAAGCTCTGAAAGACCTTCCTGGGGCCAAATGCTCCAGGACAGGAGATGGGATTGTTTTGTGGGCTCCTTTAACCTGCTACAGAGTGGCAGGATGGGAGGAGCGCCCCAGCCACCCTCCTTGATCATCACCCCCACCCTTGGACAGGCCGCTCTGCAAGGACACACCGCGCAGCTGATGATGTGTGCGAACAACTGTTTTGTCTGGGACTGAGATGTGAGATTAAAACATCCCCAGACTTCTCCAGGGCCCAGTGAGGAGCAGAGGAGCACACGTGCAGGCACAGACACAAGCTGCCCTCGTGGAGACTTGCCAGAGAGGAGCCCGCTCCCCGAGCCAAACCCGGGGCAAAAGGCAGGGTTGTTTTGGTTCACTACTGTTTGCTGGAAGTCATTCAATGGAAGAACTAAAATAAAGAGGGCTTGTAGAATTGCTGCTGCCAGGTAACAAAGGCCATTTTAAGGAAGGCTCTGGCTTGACCTGGCCTTACCTCATCTTGTTGCCAGGTCTCCCCTTATGTCTCCCACTCTCACACCAGCCCTCTCTCCCACTTTCTGGCGTTTCACTTCCTCCAACCTGAGCCCCGTGCTGGTGTATGCTGCACTCAGCAGAACCCTATCTACACCTGAGAAACGGCATACAATCAGGTAAGAACAGGCAGACTGGTCTGGTGCTGGTTACTGGCGAAAATGAGTCGCCCTCTGCAGCAGCATCTCAGACCCAGTAAATGGTAAATGGTAAAGCACAGGGGACTCTACATGGACACAAGTTTGATTTAACTTCTGTGTTGATCTTGCAGGGGAGGGAAAAGCTGTCAAAGTTATAAATCTGATTTCTGTAGTAGGCGATTATGTCATTGGGAACATGACCACTGTTGTCACCGCTCTGGTTTCTGCAGGAGTGTGGGCAGCAGGGGGATGTTTGGGACTTGAAAATCTGACAGCCAAGCATGGCCAGCATGAGCCAGAAAAGCCTCAGCAAGTTTCTCAGTGTCAGGAGCTGACAAGGGGTGGAAGGAACCCAGAGCAGAGGGTCAGCTCTAATCACCACCTGCAATAAAGAATGAATGGCTCACCTGCACATTCTCTCTCCTCAGCAGCAGCAGGTGATTTCTCTGCAGCAGGCACGTGGGGAGGCACTCACCTGCTCCCATCTCAGCTGGGACCAACAGGGCAGGGGGGAATCAGATGCATTTTTCAAAAAAGGAAAGAAAAAACAACCAAAGAAATAAAACAGGAGAACCTCCCCACATTTAGAGGAAAGGGCAAAGCAAAGCCCCAGAAGACTTTTGGTGGTCTTCCCAGCACCTCCAGTGGCTCTTAGCTTCTGGCCAGCCTGGGTGAGCAGGTTCTACCATATTCTGCAGTCTCCTTTCCTCACCAGACATTGCACTGGCAAGATCTCATGGTGCTTGCATGTCACATGCTTGCATGTCACATTAGCTGGGTCTTAATTTGTGGGGAAAAAAACAAAACCCAAAACCCATCATCACCACAAAAAAAAACCCCAAACAAACCCCCCCAACAAATAAACAAAAACAAACAAAACCCAAAGCAACATCCCCAAATTATTATTATTAATAATAATAATAAAACAACCTGATAGGGCTCCTCTGAGAGCAAGTCCCAGCAGAGCTCATAGCCCTGTCAAGCAGTTCAAGCATTATGTGAGACCAAAGCCAGAGGCTAGTGAGAGGCAAGACCTAGAGGGCCCCTCTCTTCTGGGCTCTTCTTCACTTAAATAGCAGATTCGCTGAGGTTTAACACCAGCAGCATGTAATAGAGAAGTAGCTGCTCCCTCCTCCAAATGATCGTTTAGCCGGGGCTTACCAAGCCATTCATTTCATGCTTATTAACCTTTGGAGTATTGTTTTGTCCAGACTGCCAGACAAATTAACTTTTAAGAGGGGTCTGTATGAACGTCTGCAAACTCCCTTAGACACAAAGCAACTCTTAAGGAATATTTAATGAAATATGTAACAGTCAGTTTATCTAGCTGTAAACTAACGCATCGTTCTGGACAACAGCTCTCTGGAAGTGCTGTGGGTAATTCTCAGGGTAAAAAAAAGAATCTAAAGAAGAGCAAGACAGACAGATACATCTACAGAAGTGCTCTAAAAACCCCATGCCACATCCCTGTACAGTGCACCAAACCCAAGCATTGGGCTGCAGCAAACTGCAGGAAGGAGGTGGCAGTTCCAGGGGGCTTGGATGACACTGTCATCTGTCACTGTGGAGAAGACTGTGGAAAGCAAATTCCCTAAAAATTGCCCCAGAGATTCTCTCTCACCACATACTTGCATGCAGGCCAAGTCTCCTTCTTAACATATTTTGCCTTTTGTCTTGTTTTTCTGACTTACAACAACAACCCAAATAAACCTCTGGAAACAATGAAAGCATTAAAGGAAAATGTCATGCCTATCAATATGCGCCTTTGTGGCTGTGGCAGAGGAGAAGGCATGATGTCACTGGGAGGAATAGCTTAAAAAGTTCCATTGAGAAAAGAGATCTGCCTTTGACAGATACAAAACATCCCAAAATATGCACTGGGCCACCCATACTTCCAGGAGGGCACTGAGCTGTGATGCAGCATGAGCCAGGAAGCTGATTTAATTCAGAAATTAGAGAAGCAACTTGTGCTTATTTATCAGAGGGGCATAGAGAGGTGACAAGGGCAGGGTTTAATTCTGTGGCAAAGACATCGAGGGGAGCATTCCCCATATACTGAGGCATAATAACAACCCCTCAAAGTGTGTGTGAAATGCTGAGGTTGGGTGAAGCTCTGCAGCCGAGTCCTTTGCTGGGCTGTTGAGTTTCGCTACAGGCCTTTGCATCAAACAAATAACAAGTAATCACAGAAGTTTGTTCCTCTCACCTTGGCTGCCTGATGGACCTGGGGTGGTTTCAAGGGCACGACAACGGGATGAGCCTATTCTCCTTGTGGCAGAGATGTTAATTTTCTTGTTCACTTTGTCCGGAAGAGGAGTGGAAACTGCAGCCTAGTGCCTTAGGGCTGGGCACTGGTTCAAAAAGCCACCCCTCTTCACCTCCCAGCTCCCACCCTTTAGTGGCTCAGTTATTTTAGGTGCATCACTCACCAGCTTTCTGCTGGTGGCTCTCTAGACTGACAGGTACACTGGACTGAGATCAGATACCAGGGTTTTGAATGTGAGAGGAGCCAACACTGTGATGGGTAATTTCTAACCCAGATGTTACACTCCTGAAATTCCTGGGGCTGTGGGATCTGAAATTCTGGTTTCTGCAGCTACAGAGGTCCAGAGGTGAGTCAGGGCTTCAGTTCTGGGCTGAGTAAATGCTGCTGTGTAAAACACTTCACCATCTCTTCGGCTCACAAAAACCTGAGACTTCCCCACCTGGGAATAAGAGTGAAAAAGCAGACTCTCAGACAGCAAGGTCCTGCAAAGCTTTCTGGTTTTCCTCTCTACAGTCAGCCTCTTCTAAGGAACAACTCTGGAGGAAAATTAGAGCAACTTACAGTGTTACAACAAACCTTATATGGAGAAAGTACCAGCTCTTCGTAGTTTGTGCTGGGATATATAGAAATTATGGACTTTTGCCCAAACTCATAATCTACTGGGCTTTTGCTGTTGGTGTTGGTGGAAGGCATCAGCAGGTATGAAACAAGTTGAGCAGTGAGCCTGCCTGCCTGCCTGCCTGCCTTTAAGGTCATCCTCCCTCTCTCATTTGCAGCATGGCAACTGCCTGCTGCCAGAGGGATCCACAGGCCGCAAACAGAGGACGACAGCTCTGGCTGGAGCATCAGGGAGTGCCAAAGTACAGTTTTGTTCTAGGAGAAGTGGTGGTTTGAGAATGTCAGTGCAGGGCTCACAGTGTGTCTGCACTGCAGAGAGGAGCATCGCCAGGGACAGCTGAGCTGGCCCTGAATGAGCTGCTGGCACAGGAAGGACACAGGCAGCTCTGGTGCATCTCAAACCCAGGCTAAGTCCAGCTGACAGGGACCTTGAACTGTCTGGAGTGCAGACAGAGCTACATCCTGCTCCCCTGCAGCTGTACCCAAACCGTGGGTCAGGTCTGCTCTCTATTTACCACAGTCCTGGTCCTGGCAGCAGACTGGCACATCCATGGCTCCCTGCCTGCCTGCAGATTTCCTTGTAATGGAACCAAGGCCACTGGAGGGGCTGCTGTGGGCCTGCGCCCTCTCACAGCATGCAGAGATGTGCTCCCTTCCCACTGTTTGGATGCTGCAAATCCTTTTGGCCCTTTCATCAGGATGGATGATTTCTGGCTCACCTCCCCCCAAAAGTCAAGTTGTTACAGCTAAAATCCACTGAATGCTCCTGTTTATAAAGCAAAGGCCAGCACAGCTCACATTTCCAAAGCATAGCTGGATCTGGTTTAGAGAAAGAGCAGTGAAGTCATAACAACTTATTCTATCATTAAACTCAGCTGGCCCAGTTTGGGCACACTTGGGAAGCAAAATAGTTGAGGCTGAAGTTAACCAGACCCTTTTCAAGGTAGATTTGTACTCTAAAATGCTACAATTCGTGGTTGTTAGGGTTCCTTCACAAGGCTCCTGTGCAATGCAAGCACATGAAGGGTCACACCAAATGTCTACCATATGCTGCACAGGCACAGTTTTCTCTCAAGATTTTAATTATTTTTTTTTTTCCCCTGTAAGATTTAATTCCGTAGGCTGTTGTTGGAAATGTATGCAGTTGTATCAATGGGAGGAATTTCACCTGTTCAAATCAGGTTTTGAGGGATCCGGACATAATTTTATTATTATTATTATTATTATTTCCTAATAAGCATTCCAGCCCTTGCCCCTCTAAAGAATGGTAGTCATGCTTCTGATTTCCTTGCACATACCCAAAGTACCCGTGGCTGTGCTGCACAGGGCTAAGGCAACACAAGAATCCTCTGCTTACTTAACAGAAGAATGTAAATGAATGTCAGCCTCACCTCTAATGTCACACGAGAGTCAACACAGGAAGATTATATTCCACCAAAAGCCTTGGCCTGCAGGTCACTGTCCCCCTGCCAACCTACTCCAGCTATTCCGGGAAAGTCAACAGACCTCGAGTGGTCATCTCTTCCAGGTGGCTCAACAAATGATACCGCTGAGTCCATTTAGACTTTTTAAAAGCGTAACTTTTCTAACTGGAAAAATATATACTGAGCAAATTTCATTCTAGCTCAGACACATTTAGACAAATTAGAGTACAAAGTTCTTCTGCTTGTTTTGTTTCTCCACAAAAGCATTTGCAAAAAAGGCTAATCCACACTGTTAACTGTACTAAGTTGGTAGATCAGCCAATTCTATATTTAAGTTTCTAATTCTGAGTTTCTATACGATAAAGAAAGATCAGCTGTCACAATTAGTGGGCCACTGTCAAAACCGGTACCTTTTAAACACTTTCTTATACAGTTTCTGAGTCTTGGGCCGAGTTGTATTTTCAAGAGATCTCTTCTCAGTGAAGTTGTGGATCAAATATAACAGCCAAATTAATGCAAACAAAAGGTAACAGGTCAGGTAACTTGCAGAATAAATGCTTGGGAGCCCACTTACATTACTCTTTACATAGACAATTTTACTTGGAAGTACCTGCTCTGAACAATTCAACACCACTTTTTTTTTATTGTAAGGGAGGCAGAGTTGGGCTCAGAGAGAATGGGGATGAGAAGAATTAAAAGACTAGTTTTACAGTAATGCATTCTGCTTCCCAGCTAAATCTGTCCTGAGGTCTTACTAAGGACATGTAGAAAGTGTTATCACTCCCATTTGATGTGCAACATAGAGGTCTGGTCCTACATTTAGTTAACAGTACTCTGTTGCTGCTCACAGCCATGGTAACTTTTCCTGGCTGTTCTAAAGTATTTCTGCAGACACTGGAAAAATGGGAATTTTAATATTCCACCTGGATATAATAGAAATGTGAATACCAGAAGCTCTTGAAGCAGAAGTCATCCTTCAACTCGTGGTTGGAAGCAACGGCCTTCTTGACTTTGTAGCATTGTTGAAGATCCAACAAAATTTCCCCTTCGACCTCCACACACTCTAGAGAAGGGTTCCAAAAAGGATGATACTTGAATTTCCCTAAAGCCTCACATTTTATGGGACATGCAGTACAAAGACTGAGAACCGTGGCTTCAACTGAACATTTGCGTGTTCACATCCAGTGAGGGCTGCACTGGATGGAGGATGAGGAAGACATCGAGGAGATTGTGTGGGAGGTATACAGGCACTCCTCAGTCCATCATTACATACTCACTGTTTTTAAGATCACTGATCACATTCAGGCTAGCTCTAAAATAGTGGATATATTGCTTTGGGACTTCCCTCAGGTGTTTCTTTTTAAATCACAACTAATTACAAAATGTGAGCTGATGCACAACAACTCTGTCTTTTTCTGCAGCCATCTTACTCTTACCCAGACTTGTTTATTTAATGGTGTCTTAATCCAAGCTAATCACGTCCCTAGCAGCAAATTATGTTCTAAATGACAATGAATTATGTTAGCAGGAGGATAATCAGGGGAGAGCAATCCAATCACTCCTATTTTTTTTCAGCACACCTTAATCAAAAACGGCAGAGAAGAAGAAGACACATTGCAGAGCACTACATGAGAGGAGTAAAGTATTGCAGAACATACCTGGAGCCGCATTAAGCAAGCATGAAGAGAGCGCAGGACCCTCCCATCAGAGCTGTGCCTTCAGGCTGGTACTGACTGCAGGGCAAGCAGCACAGGGCTCTGGAGGAATTGGGGGGAGGGTTCAGGAGGGGGTTGAAGGAGGATGGCTGAACAGTGTTACCTGGACTTGAAAGCACATTTAGGATCATGAATAAATCAGAATTTATTAGTCCTCCAGTAAGAGCCTGCACTAGCCTTCAGAAAAGTCCTTGATGGGTCAGTAGATGTTGAGTATGGCTGGGGCTGAGCATTGTTCCCTTGGCTGATCTGAAGAGTGGGAAGAGAGAGGGTACAGGGGGAGGAGCAGGATTGGTGTATCCAGACTTGCAGCATCTCAGCGAAGCTGAGGACAAAGACACAGCGCATTGCAGAGCTGCACAGCCCCTTCTCTCCCCCAAGCTGTTTGTTTTCCAGGGAAGTACAGGGTATGGATACAGGGTGTTTATCAGCCTTTCGAATGCCCTGACAGACAGGCCACGTGTCAAACATGCTATTTACCAGGAAGCACTTTTATTGATTTTTTTTGATAAGAGAGTAAAATATTGGCAAAGGTTTCTCTTACTCCTTATCATGAGCATCAACACAGAGCAAATTTCATGCATTAGTCTCGTACTTTTTTGACAATAATGTAGAAAGCCTAAATAAATTCATTCATCTCGCAGCAATGTCGCTTCTGGAATAGCTGCTTTGTAGCAGTTATTCAATTGCTGGGAAGTGACAGATCAGCAGCCAAACAGCACAGCCAGTCCTGGCACTCAGAGGGGATTATGTGGGCTAGAGAACTGCCCCATGCAAAAACAGATGCTAGCAACAATTTGCTAAAGTGATATGTCCTGTCCCACAGTTGAAAAGTACCCTGGGACCCTTTCTCCATCTGCCTGCACACAGCTCTCATTTGCTTCAGCCTGACGATTCAAAAGTACATTTTGTCTTCAACAGTTTCACATCTGCCACAAACACCACGAGCAAACAGGGCAAAGCCTTCTCTGTGGTGGGAAAAGAACCTTAATGGACAGCTCTCTTTCAGCAAGCCTTAGGGAAAATCCATGCTTCTAAAAAGGCAGTAAATAAATTGAGATTCAGTCTAAGTGAATGCAGGCTGGTATGTTTTGGGGGGAGGGAGGAAAGGGAGGAGTAAGAGGCACTTACAGTCATGAAAAAAGCTGAGAATCAATAAACAGACTGAAGAACGGCGGACAAAATGTACCAGGACTGAAAATGAAACAACAAAAAAAATCCCTCCAGCCTTGGGGAATTTGTGCTGCATATACAGCTACACTGGCCCTGGAAAAGAAAAATTGAGGGCTCTTAAACTGTAGATGGCTGTGGCCAAAACCCCACACACCTTTAAATCTCAACTTTAAAAAAGACCTGATATTTCCCATATCCTACCTTATGTCTCTAGGACTGGGATCAAATCCTGAAGAGTTGGGGTAGCAGTTTCCTGCCACTCTCAGGGGTTATGCCTGTCTGATGGGGTGGGAAGAAATACTACAAGAAAAGGAGGCTTAGGAATTTGCCTTGGGAAGTCTGTAACCATGAATTGTATACACTGAATGCTCTCAGCACCATACCAAATTTATAACAAACACATGTAACTGAATATATATTTATTCTGCTTGTATTTCTTTCTTCAAAATGCATTGCCATAAACCTGCTAGGCTTCTTAAAGCTTGGGATCCCATTTGTTTAAGATGCACTTTTCCTGCTGCAGATGTGCTTTAAGCTCCAGGCTGAGCACAGGGAGCTCAGGCAGTGGAGCTCTATACACCACTCCCATCGATTCCTGCTATCATGCTGAGGAGAAAAATAAGATAATCTCAGCAGTCCCTGCTCATGTCTCAAAAATGCATGGGCAAGACAGAGCACATGGAAAAGCACTTAGTCTCAGCACAAATGTCCACCTCGATTAAAGCAGGTTTCCTTCCACAGGGGCACCAGTTGCATTGCTGGTCCGTGGGGTGAGGTGATATTTCTGGCACTGACAGCCCAGCAGGTCTGGCCCATCCCAGCAGGAGTTTTCCCTGTGGGACTCTGTATGAGTGCAGTGAGTGGCAGCCAGAGCCTTCACGCCCAGGGGTAACGATCTCTAGTACTGGGGGAGTGAAGAAACACAGAATCACAGAATATTCTGAGTTGCAAGGAACCCACAAGGGTCCAACTCCTAAGCACCAGAGCAAACCCAGTGGGCTGCCCCAGGCACAGGTCTTGCTCATGCTTTGGAGCAAGTTTTCCCTTGTCCCAACACACCCAGTTGAGAGATCATCCCAACCTTGCAGCAGGCAGGTCCCTTGATGCTTGCCCCAGAGGCAAACCAATGAACCCTTCTGAGGTTTGGGACCATATGGCCCATGCAGCTTCCTCTCCCTTTACAGGCAGCCCATCGCTGGTTTTTCTTTCTGGAAAGGATACCTGGTCAAGAGTCTTGCTTTGAGCCTGGTTTCCAGGAAAAAGATTTAAAAAGCTCACATGATTTTACTCTGCATATACAAATGCCTGGATCTTCCTTACCAAACTTTGAACCCATCAGCCCAGCTCACCCAGGTCTGACAAAGGAGTTGGTATTTCCAGCTGCGCTTACCTGCTGGGCTAAGCGACCTCGGAGGTGGCACACGCCAGGGGACCTGGTGGAGTGTGTCACATTCCCCACGGGCACATTTCCCTCTCCTGGAAACCAGTCTGGAGCTGGAGGGAACGGGGCACTGACACTTGACTGTGTTTTACTCTTGTACAAGGTGAGAGTGAATCTGTGGGACCCAGGAATGCAGAGGTTTGGGAGTTTCGCAGTCCAGACACAGCCAGAGACACCCGGCACCTGCAGGTTTTGTGGGAACAGGTAGCTGGGTGTTCAGGCTCTCCCCAGGGGCAAAACTGAAGCATGAGGTCATGCTTTGTTGACAGGGAATTCCTGTGCCAGAGAAAACATGGACACAGACCTCATAGTGCCGCAGCTCCAAGAGGAGCTTCAGCTGAAGCTTTCATTCCCTTAGATGTCAGAGTGGAACAACACCAAGAGACAGATCTGCAGCAAACCATGCTGTCATTAGCTCCTTTACTTGCTACTCCCCATCTTCCCTACCCAGACCCCAGTGTGCTCTACAAGCCCCCTCTGCTCCTGGGGTATACAGCTTAAGAGGAAAGTATAAAGTAATACATTTTATAGTTTGCAGTTACATTCTGCCCCGCACACTGCACATCTTCACATCTGCCACAGGTTTTTCTCAAGGTATCAGCTCCACAGGCAGGAGTCTCATATCCCCTCGGATGTAAATCTGAAATCACAGAATGATCTTACGCATTTTTCTTTGCTCTGGTTTCAATCTCCCTTCCCTTTGCCAGCATACTTCCAATACACAAAGCATATTTCCCTGTGTTCATTTTCATCTATTTTCTATTTCCATTTTAGAGTATTCCTTCTCCTTGCCTTGTCTTTTTTTTGTCTTTTGTCTACCAGTCCTCCTTTCCTCCTTCTGCCCTATTTCAAAATCTTGCTATGAGTCAAGCCCACTATCTGTAAAGAGTAATGCTGTCAACTTGAATAGGAGCTGAATTAACTCCCACGGCTTTCATCTTCCCGTATTTTTTTTTCCCCTGCATCCTGTCTGTTTGCCCTCATCCCAGTTCCTGCTTCCATTTTCAACTTCTCTGGAACTTACTTGAACTTTTCTTTCCATTACTCACCTCATACCCTTCTGCTCCAGCCCCTCCTTGCTCTTTTCCTGCAATTTTTCCATCTATTTCCTGCTCTTTTCCATCTATCCACCTCACAGCAAACAATCAGCCTAATCTACCATCTCGACAGCTACTGAGCATTTCGGTCCACACCCACCACTGTTGTATGGGAGCACCTAATGCATATTAAGATTAGGATCTCTCGCTTGTTCCCTCCCCTTTCCTTCACAAACGATGCCAAAAAGGCTGGTGTGGGGTTTTGTTCAGCAGTTCTGCCTCTTGCTTCCCTGCCCCTCCCTAGCTCTCCTGGAGAAACAGAAAGCCAGAGATGTGGGTTACACAAAATCATAATTAGCCTGTTAAATACAGGAGAGATTTACTGTCTTGCTTTCTCTCCCAGAGCACGACATGAGGCCTGATGTAATATCATCCAAATCACTGCAAGGACTGAAATGTAACTCCACAGGAGCAGGAACAGACCCCGGGGAGAAGAGATTGGCGGAGGATGTGTGGGAAAAAAAAAACTGGATGGGAGAGAGGACTGTAGAAGATGGGAATAAAAGGGGACTTTAGGAGAAGCCCCTGTTACCTGAAACATGATCTTCTCCCTTATAATCAGGGTCTCCCTTGAAATCTGTATTTTAGTGAAAACAATTATCACTCCCTGGGGAAGTTATTCTAGGAGACTGATCTAGACAGCAGGGCAAAGGAGGATCCACCCATCATGATCTCAGCTATTTCTTTCTCATAGTTCATAGGAAAGTCATTTTCTCACAGCCACTGCTTCTCTCAAATATTTGTGCTATTCTGGGAAATAAAGCAGAAATGGGCAACTTTGTGCATCACCCAAACTAGATCACAAAAGTACAAGCAGGTGTGGAAGGGGTTCAATAACCTTGACAATAACAAAAAGGAGTGGATCCTGCTCCTTTCTGTCCCCAAAACTAGGAGGAGAAGATACTGAGCAATGTTTATTGGAATACCTCCTCTCTCTGTGGGGCCAGGAGGGAAAGGAAACAGAAATCAACAAGAAGGGTGGAGAGATATGAGCATCTCCTACCCTCTTCCTAGGTGTGAGAAAGGAGACAGGAATCAAGGATGAAAGCCTCTTCTAGGTTTTTCTAGGCTGTGAAACATGCCTGCAAAAAGCAGTAATATTTAGGGTAGGGTACTGGGAGCAACATGGGGAGCAGAGGACTGAACCTAACCCTGAGACTTCTTCAGAGATTTCTTCAGTTCCACAGTGGGAGAGGGTCAAAGGTGAAGTAAATCTACATCCATGTTTTAGAAAACATGCTTCCAGCCCTGGCGGCCTGTCTAGGCTGCTGAAGGCAGGCACTTCTCCAAAACACAGGGGCTAAATGCAAAATATGGAGACAAGAAAATCATCCCAAGTTGCCGGACAGCTTCTCTGATAAGGAAAAGGAAAGAGAGTGGAAGAAAGAGAAGATGCAGAAGGAAAAAGAAGGGAAAAAACAGGGTAATAAAAACTTTAATTCAAAATCTCTTAATTCACAAAATTTCAAATCAGCTATGTTATGTTAAGAAATCTGTGCTAATAAGTTAGAACTGCCTTAACTCACCTTATCAAGCCACCACAGTTCTTCAAGTGCATCAGCAGTAAATTATGTGCATTTGTCATGAAGTTCTTGCAATCAGAATTAGGTTTCTGCAGGTTTTAGTTCTCCTCCTTTCCCACAGCAGGAGCTGAGACGGAAATGATGAACAACTCTGTTCATATGCCACTCACCATTTCCCCTTTCTTGATTAATCAAACTTTCTACTCCAGGCAGTGTAATTAGCAGCTCTTTCTGCCATACCGAGGCTTTGCAGCAGGTACATGACACCAGCCCATGTCCCAGTCTCAGACCATAACGCTGAATTAATGTAGTGTGGTTTTCCATAGACTTCCATAACTGCAGGGAAATACCTGCAGGAAGGAAAAGACAATAATTCAATGTCCATTCAGATGAATTAGAACCCCAAAAGAATAACTGGAAACTTGCTTGCAAAAGTCAGTAAGACTTGAGAAACAGCAGTGTGTAGTTTGTGAAGAGAGGTAATGATGTTGATTGTCGCTAGAAGGAAAAGGATTGCAGTATAAATAATGCAAGAGGGAAGGAAGAAGGGATAGACAAAAATAACATATTATTGGTCGTAATCAATAACAATCATCAAACAGTTTTTATGAGAACCTATCCTCCTTGAACAGGTGAAGGCATAGGAGTGTACCTCAGCAGCCTAAAAATTAGAATGTTAAAGAGAAGTAAAGCAGACCATATTTTTACCACTTGTCAAGTAAAACACGACATGTTCCTGAGTAAATAAGGCAGAATGTCTGCTGGCAAAGTGTGCAGAGTGTAATACTGTCATCTGTATATTGAGGGAACCCAGATCTGCCAATTCAGAAAAAGTGTGGCTTCCTAGAAATTAGTAATTTCATCTGAATAGTAATGGAAAGACTCTTTTCTTTCCTGAAAGAACATCTCCCCTCTTTGGGTCAATTTCTTGGGGAATCCCCACACATCAAACTTCAACCTGAAGAACTTGTGCCTAACAATTCTGGCGACTGGCTGTGTTAGCACGGTTTAGGAGGCATCTTCAGAAAAGCATTTACCTGATAAATTCCTCAAGTGGCAGAGATTATCTTTCCCCTAGTGCCCCCAAAGTGCCTTTCCCTGCTGCAGTACACCAGTGACAGATCATGCCTTATGTTCTCTGTGCACCTCAGGGTGCTTTCCTTTCCCTCTGTAAAAGCATCTTGATTTTCTAGTGGAAAATGAAGGTGTCTTCGTACATCCATGAAACTCACAAATAATGGAACAGATCTTTAAAATGCATTTGTGTTTCCTCTGCAGAGAAAACTGAGAGGACTGAGGTCAAGACAACTCACTGTCTCTCCAACATTAGTCAATGTGAGGCATCTATACTTAGCTTTGCTTCACATCCTTTGGTATTCTTGTTCCTAAACACTTATGTTTGCTACCTTGAAGCTGGAGCAAAGGTGACCCACTCTCCTGCCTTTAGAGGCAGTTTAGAAAAGTGAAGACATCGCTGTGCAACAGAAAGGATGCCTTGGCAGTAGATGCTCTGCTAGCATGAGTCATGCTGCTTTTCTAGGAAGGGGCTCTTACCATGCACTGGACATAGACCAGATCACTTCTAAAAAGTTCAAACTACTGTCCTGTAAACCGTTGCACTGACCCAGTGACATTCAGGGTAGCTGAGTGGAAGGAAGACAGTGTGTATCTTAGCCAACAGAGACTGAATGATCAAGCACCCAAGGTAGTCACATTGTGTTCCCCTCAATATGCTCTGACAGTCCACAGACAGCTGGTTGGTCATATGGTGCCAGTCTCTTTTCCCTGCTTCTAGCTGCTACATGATATTAAAAGGAGCAGGAAGGAAGGGAAATCCCTCCTTAAAATCATGTATACAAACAATAGCTGCATCAATGCAGATGGAAGGGGATTCTGTCCAAAATACACAGTCAAAAGCAGCAAGTGCTTCAGAGTCTGATAGCCAGTCTCTCCTGAGCCTGACATTCATGGAGAAAGCCACTGCACCTGGAGATGTTCCCTGAGCACCAAGCCAGGGAAGAGGAGGAGGAGGAGGAGGAGGGAGTTGATGTGGCAGCCCCCAAAGCCCAGCCCTTGATGAAGAGGGTGGCTCCCACCACCATCAACGTCACCAGCATCATCACCCTGTGTGATTCAGGCAGGGCCCCAGCCACGTTTCTGACAGGAGCTCTTCTCCAGAATTGTCTGGCTGAGTCATTACACACCTGCAGACCAAAAGGGCACCATGGAGGTCAAGGCATCTTCCTCACCCCACACGGTGACTCCAGGTCAGATGAGGGCATGGTGAACAACATTGTCCCCTACTTTCCACTTTCTGTATGAAGGAAAGCTGGGCAGAAAGGTTGGAGGAACGCTGTGGATTCAGAATCTTGTTCCCACTGTAGTGGATTCCTTTCCACTTCTCCTTATGAAGGCAGCATCTTCTGCAAAAATCATCAGGCATTCCCACCCTCTTTCTTCGTGGTACAGGCTCCTGCCTGCAACCTCCTGTGTCTTCAGGTGGCTGCTCTAAGAGTAGGGAGGGAACAGAGGATGAGAGTCAGAGGAGGGCATGGCAAGGCTCCAGTGCCACAGGGAGGGTATGAGAGGGAGGCTGGCTGGGAAAGCCATTGCCGTGCAGTGCTACCTACCCAAAGGAGAGAATTAGGCAAAATTTGCTTGGAGAAGTTGCCTTCCTTTGCTCTTCATCTGTGAGGTTGCAGCAACAGCAATGGAAATTTTAACCTTACACAGTGATGTGGAGGCAAGAGAAGTCTGGTTGTTCCTGTACTGCAGTCAGATCCTACCTCCTGCAGAAGGCAAGGTGAGCCAGAGGAGAGAACTGTGCCAGAATCTGCACTCCACTAAACCACAGCTCCCAAAAGAAATGGTTTTAGCCTTGGTAGTGGTCTCACAGTATGTCTGCTGAGAAGGGCTCCCCACAAAATACTCTGCCTTTTCACCCATTGGCAGCTTTGAGGAGTAGCAGAGACCTTATTTTCAATCCTCCAAGTAGCTTCAAGTTCACCTCTTGAGGTTTCTTTAGGAGTGGTTCAAGTCACTTCAGGAGCAACCTGCTCTCCTGGCTCTCAGTCTTCTGGTCACAGACTTATTTTGCATGACATTATTTAATTAGAGAGTAAGAGAGACCTTGTGGTCAGGGCGCTCTCAGGGAGGGCAAGTCCTGGGCTTCCATCCCTGCACGGAGGCCTGGGACTTGGCATGCGTCAGTGCCTGCACACAAGATAAACCAGGCCTCCTGTTGCCCATTCCTCTTTCCCTCACGCACAATCCAAAAATATTAAAGCCTTTCATATTAAGCAAAATTGCTGCCATGGTGTTCTCAGCATCCTTGTCCCATGGAATCTCGTAGGTGTTCTCTGGGAAGCTGGGACACCAGCAGAGGCAGGAGTGCTGTTGTGCTCTGATAGAGCTGAGGGTCTCGCTCTTAAACTCCATGTGGGAGCATGTCTTCTGGCGATGGCTACCACGAGGGGATGGAGGCATCCAAGAGTCGGAGGAATGAGGTATGACCTCAGTGCTTGCCCCAGGCTGTTCGTGCCGCCCTGCTGAGGGCAGCGTGGGGAGCTGGCACTGCCTCCTTAGGGACTGCAGGCTCTGGAGCAAGGAGCCGGCACCTGGCAGCAAGGTGGCACTTCAGTGCTCGTTCTGCCCAGAATCTCAGCCCTGAGCAGCGGCCAGTTTCAGTGATACTGAAACTCATCATCATACAAACCTCTTTTGAAGATGGGACTCAGATGACACTTTCACAACACGCTTAATCCAATCTACTTGCAAGTGGCTGCCAAGAGGGGAGGTCCCACTCTGCCTTCTGGCAGCGCCTTCCCAACCCTTCCTCCAACACCAGCCTGCAGCTAATGCAGCTACTCCTTCTGCTGAATGAGGGAATTAGTACAGCTGAAAGCTTTTTTCCTCTACTAATTTTGATCTGGATCAGCTCCCTAAGTCTGGTAACTCCATTGTTGCATGAGTGCAGGTGGCAGCACAACAGAACTGGAGAGTTCACAGGGCTGGGATGGGGGTCGGGCGACAGGACAGGACCAGCCCTCTTGGCACTGCCTAAGCTTAAACCAGTGAAGAAATAGTCACTGCTGCGTCTTAAAATAAATAGCCCCTCAAAAATATTTGTTTTGATCTTAGTTTGGTTGTTAAAATTAAGGCTTACATGACTGTATTCACCTGGATGAGGAATTATTTTAGTCTTTGCTAAATACCAGTGATATAACAATACCAGTGAAAGCTGAAAGAAACCTACTGCCCGTTTCATTATAACCAGACTTCTCAACTTCTTTAAATGTGCCATTTTTTGGGATAACACGGAACTTGAGTACAAAAGCCAACATCAGAAATGCAAAGGCCATGATCTGCCAGCTCCCCTGCTTTTCCTGGTCTCTGTTCAGGCTCACCACAGGGTGTGTTTTCCTCTCAATGCTTGATGCTACAGTTAATACAAACAGCAATTACTAGGGCACGTCAAAAGATGAGCACTGCACACATTAGCAACAGAAACCAGATTTCTGTATTGTTGGCTCTGCCTTCAAAACAGCTATTTAGGCAGTGATATTTCTCAAAGTATGGATTGGTGATCGACCATCACCATTTAAACATTTTAAAAAGAAAAGTGCCTCCACATGAAAAAGAGTAGGTTAATAGAAGAAGCCAGGTTTAATTACACAATTCAGATAACTATCATGAAATCATAATAATCCTAATATTTCTGTTATTACTAAATGCAATTAAATTTAAAACTGAGAGCTGTCTGGGTGACAAAATGAGCTTGGTTTACTAGGAATTTCAGGGAGGAAAATTCTCAGAGAGATGGGAAAAGGAATTGGGAAGGACACATGTCCAAACACTGTACAACCTGGAGTAAATTCCTGAAGGCATGGTTCACCTTGCATCTTTCTCCATGCTCCAGCACATACACCAATGACCAAAAAGCAATCCCAAAGCAAGGAGGCTGCCTTGCTGCTGTGCTGTACTCTGAATCATAGCTTTAGGCATTCTGCCCATCTTCCCAGCTCAAATAAAAGGGAGATGCACTTAAAAAGGCTCAGCTAAAGTGTCTAAAGTGGTCTGTCTGTGCCTGTGGGATCTTGACCATCTTGTCTGTACCCCAAAGTTGCTAAGATAAAACAGGCCAGAACAAAAGGAAAGAATAATATTAGAATCAGATGTAGGTATACACGATAAAAAGATACAACTGATACTATGACAAATGGTAGAAATATGGGGCAAGCTTATTCACTGTTTTGTGATTTAACACAGAGACACCTGCTTTCTCTAAGTTCTCCAAGCTTCTTTTCTGCAATCCCTTCCAGAACAAAATTCAAAAGCACAAAAACTTGAAGGTGTTTTCCTCATTCCATCACTCTGGGTCAAATAAGGATGTTTGAACAGGAAAGGAACATTACTTTTTATAAAGAGTGCCCATTCTGGCAGTTGGCTACCAATAAAAAGATATACAATTACTGCTCTCCTATTTGCAAATTTTCTTTTGGAAAAGAGTTTATAGCTTCATTCCTTAAAACTTATTTTGTTCCAAACTTGTCATGCAAGTCTGTGGTCTGGAAAAAAAAATATTTTGCAACATTAGAACCAACACATTCAGGTATTTCTGCTTGTTTAGAGATGACGACGACAAATAACAGAAAAATGCATGCAAAGCTGGAGATGCTTTTGCAATGTTCACCTTGATTGCACTCCCCTCAGATTTTATGGCAGGTTATAACCCATCATGCTCTTCTTTTTTCCCTGTGTGTATTATCACTTAAGATCTTTGGAAGCAACTGACATCACGCACATGAAATTGTGCAAAGCATTTGACACTGTCCCACACAACTTCCTTGTCTCTAAACTGGAAAGACATGGGTTTGACATGTGGACAGCTCCATGGATAAGGAATTGGCGGATTGGTTGCACTCACAGAGTTGTGGTCAATGGCTCACTGTCCAAGGGGACACCAGTGACAAGCGGTGCTCTTCAGGGGTCAGTTTGGGACCAGCGCTGTTTCACACCTTTGTTGGTGACATGCACAGCGGGACTGAGGCACCCTCAGCAACTTTGCTGATGACACTGAGCTGTGGGTGCGGTCACCACGCTGGAGGGAATGGATACCATGCAGAGGGACCTGGACAGCTTTGAGGGGTGGGTCTTGTGAATCTCAACAAGGTCAAGCACAAGATCCTGCATATGGGTCAGGGCAATCCTGAGCAGAAATACAGCCTAGGTGGAGAATGAGTTGAGAGCAGCCCTGAGGGAGGAGAACAGCTTGAGGATGTTGGTTGATGAAAAGCATGGTATGATCCAGCAATTTGTGCTCACAGCCCAGAAAGCCAAACGTGTACTGGGCTGCATCCAAAGATGCAGGTCAAGGGAAGTGATTCTTCCCCTCTGCTCTGCTCAGACCCCACCTGCAGAGATGCATCCAGCTCTGGAGTACCCAACATAGGAAGAATGTGGACTGCTGGAGTGAGTGCAGAGGAGACCACAAAGATGATCAGAGGAGCTGGAATACCTTTCTTAAGGAGACAGGCTGAAAGGATTGGGATTGTTCAGCCTGCAGAAGAGAAGGCTCCAGGGAGACCTTATAGCAGTCTTCTGGTACCTAAAGAGGGCTATAAAAAAGCTGGAGAGAGACTTTCAACATAGAGATAGGACAAGAGGAAATGGGTTCAAATGGAAAGAAAGTAGGTTTAGATTAGATATTCAGAAGAAATTCTTTACTGTGAGCATGGTGAGGCACTGGAACAGGTTGCCCAGAGAAGTTGTGGATGTCCTATTCGTGAAAGTCTTCAGGGGCAGATTGGATGGGTGTTGAGATAGCAGGTGTATCTGCCCATGGCAGGGGGGTTGGAACTATACAATCTTCAAGGTCTCTTCCTACCCAATTCTGCTTCTATGAGCTCTGAGCTCTTTGGAATACAGTACCTCACATGCTGTTACCTAGATATAAATAATAAAAATATAAAATGTTTAAAGATATGAATAATAAAAAGCAATACTTCCAGTCAATTCCCCCTCCTCAGGGCTTCAGAGAAAGTCAGTGAGTGAAAATTACTGCAGACTTTTCTGCTATGAGATTAGCTCTGTTACTAAATCCAAAGGCACAGAAAGGAGATGCTTTCTATTTCTTTCTCTTTTCTATTTTTTCATGGTAGAACAGGATGCAGAGCTTAAGTACATGATAATAAGATCCTAATACAACCTTCCCTGACCACTAACATTAGTGCATCTTTCAGTGAAACCAATCTACCGATGACTCATGTTGTCTTGGTGCAAGAGCCTGTGCAGGGAGGGGAGGACACAAACCACAAAACACACATATCTCGATCTAGTTAGAACCCTCTGCAAGGAAAGGCTTTCAGAGGGAAAGTAGGAAGGTGACAGCCTCGCCTGACTCAGCCTCATCTGCTTCCACCAAGCACTGACCAGCCCATGATTCTTGTTCTTCCCATGGAACTCACAGCCATCCCCAATGCCCTTATTTTTATACACAAAGAGAGAAGCTTGGCTCTTCCCCCATTTATCCTCCTTTTGTATACACAAAACCAAGAGTTGACTCATGAACTATAAATGACAGATACTGTGCACTTTTATATATTAACTGATGCATGCCATGAGCAATGTCCTTGAGGCTCCTTGGCTGTAAGATACCTTCTGCTGTAATCAATTTGTTAGTGCAAACAGTTCTGAATCTCATTATTTATTGCTCCTCTAATGTCTGCCTTACTCTATATGGAGTCTATTTCACTTAAGTGAGCTAAAAATGACAACTGCTTCTTACAGAGCATGTGGATATCCCCTGGTTTGAGCACAGCTGTGGTAGTTTTGCAAGTTGTCTTTTTGCCTATGTGTGGCTTAGAAATAAAGTCACTTCCCAAAGTATTTGAGATCATAAAGATACTTCTTACAGTAGAATGATGCAATTTATCACTAGCGCTTACAAGTACCAAAATCCCTTTACCAGAACAGACTAAAGGTTTGCTGAACTCTGTATACAATTGGGAGACTTAAAGTGATCCAGTCCTTCAAAAGGAAATATATAATATATAATAACAAACCTAATTGCTTGATATAGTGCTGCCCATGGAAATTTTTCCAAATTCAGCATCTAACATACAAAATCTTAATTAAGACTCTGCAATCTTATCTTTGCTTACTGCAATGCCAGGAGTCATAATTTATGTAATTGCCTGACCACCCCACCTTTCAGGCCAAGTTGTTTTACACAACACCCAGCAGCAAAGTCCCATCCCTTGCCCTTTGCATGAGAAATACATCCCTGGCTTTATCTGTTGTTCGCTTCCCCTTGCATGAAGATATCACTTTCTTGATCCCAAGAGCCTCAATCCTCTCCCATGACCTTGAGAAGGGGGAATTCTAAAGCAGCTCCCAGGTGGGAAGTGGAGGAGTCTCTTCAGCTGGTGTGAGTCTCAGCAGGTTTTGCCACGGCTGAGTTGGGATTACCAGGGCTGCTGCCAGCCCAGCAGCTGGGCCCCCACATGGGAGCCACGTGAAGTTCAGCAACTGCAGCTTAGTCACAGAGAGAGGCAAGGCAAACCCTTGAGTCACAGAATCCTCCTCATCCTGTTACCCAAAGCTTTACTTGTGAGGAAATGCCCCCTTTGCTGCCCAATAGTGCTAGATTTCAGCTGCTCTTCCACCAAAACTCTCTGGTGTTTTTTTCAGAGTGCAAACAAAATGGATACCATACTCATGGCTGTGCTGCACTAATACAAGACTATTCTTCTGACATTACTCACAGTCTAAATCAGCATCACACAGTCTCTTGTGCAACATTTAAACAGTATTGTCTGAACCCATACCAGGAGAAGTTACATAGCGATCAAAAGGCACACGGGTGAAACTGCATGAGCTGCTTTTGTCTGAGGTTTCGCTGGAGCTCCCGAGCAAAGGCTGTAATGTGGTTTTCAGCTGACGGAGCACGAGGCAGAAGGGAGCCACAGCAGAACAGGTTCTCCCTCTCACCCTTGTCTTCAGAACAAAACTTTACCATCCAGCACAGGGCACCACATCTTTTGCATTGCATTAGTTTGACTGTGGGAAGACTAGCGAGCTGATGTGTTAGGAAACCAGGGTAATCCCTCTCCTTGTTCCTGACTTTTTCCTGGCATCTTCCCAAGAGGGGAGGGGAAGAGGAGTCAAAAACCTTACGAAAAGAACAAGCATCGCCAAACCAAAAATTATCCAGCCTTACTAAGTTCTTCCTTACCCCAGAAGGGAAAAACCTTCTAAAGTAAGTATTTTTAAACACAGACGGATGCTGATAGTTTTAACTTACACAAACATCTGTGAACTAGCACCACATCTGGAGTGCTCATGCTTTACTACAATGTCCTAACAGTTTGGCTGAAAAATAAAGCGCTAAGGAATATCAGAATTTAAGCCAAAATATCCTTGAAGTTGAGAGAACAATTCTTCTATTTTTAAAAGAAAAAAACCACCAAGCCAACACCACCAAACAAGCCCTAAATTTGATGACAGTAATACAAAGTGTTCAGTATGTTTACAAACTTGACATTTCAGTGCCTGAGAAGAAAACTTACGTTATGTAAGGACTTACACATTTATTAAATATTTATCCTCTGTTATATATTGTATCACAATCAGTAAGTGCACTTTAATATCAGAATTTAATATTATAATACAATATAGACACTCAATTCTGAAGTACTTCAGCAAATGAAAAAAAAAAGAGAAAGAAATCAATGCAGCCTGGATAACATAAAACCGATTAATTCCTGGTATCCAAGGAGGATTAGAGGAAAGAAATGCAAGAGACTGGGGAGGCAAGTCTGCCAGACCTATTCGGAGGGAGAGAAAAGAGCTCCCCACAGTACATTAAGATACTTCCCGAAAAAAGCAAGAGTCATTCCTAGGCTTTGCTCCAACTTCCGTGAATCGCCGCCTGCAGAGTAACCATGACTCGATCTTCTCAGATTTTGTTAAAGAGGCACTGACCTTCAAGTCAACATTCACACAGAGCAACTGCACTGTGCAGCTGGGAACAGCTTACCAAAACTCAGGCCATGTATAGTTAAGTTTAGCACGGTCATTCAAACATTTTAGATATGCCAAGTTATCATCACTGCCTAATTGCGCCCTTTGATGGGAAAAAAAAAAGAAAGGGCCACAAAACCCCCTCTCTTGCACATGCAGATATCTGTATCTAGCAAGGCAGCTCTGAATGTAATGTAGAAGAAAAACGGAAGAATTCCAGATGTTAAAAATATCATTTAATTAAAGAAAGATAAATCATACCAAAACTTTAGGTCACTCTTAGTTAATACATTTGCATTTATTTTAGAATATACTCTACATCTGAGTAAAAAAGTTTTAAATAAACTCCAGTACATGTACAACCGTGGGACCCGACATCTCTCCCACAACAGGGGGGATGCTCCTTAACTCACTGGGTTCCCTCCGGGGTAACAGAAGCAATTTTGTGCCAGTTTCGTTATGTTCATCGGCTTGAGTGCAGCCTCCTTATCAGCCAGCAATGCCACCACCTCGTACACATATGGGTTCAGCCTCCCCGCCCGGGCAGGCACAGCGACTACTTGCCCCAGACCGTACAATGCAAAAAACACGGAGGGGGTCAAAATAATTAATACACTAGTATTGATTAATTTACATCTCTTTCTCTCGCTTGTGCGTTGGTAAAAAACCTGCTGCAGTCCTGGGAGCACGCAGGGAAGCCCCAGCCCGGGGCGCTGCCCTCGGCCACCGCAGCATCGGCAGCACCGGGGCAGGGACGTGCCGCTCCCGCCGGGTCGGGAGCGCCTTCCCCCGCTCCCCCCGGCGCTCACTGCCCCCAGCTGCTGACGCCGATCTCCTGCTTGTATCTGTTAGTGAGGACGTTGGCCTTGCGGGTGAGCTTGGAGAGGACCGAGTGGAGTCCGCTGAGGTGGTAGTGGAACTGCTGCTCCAGGTCCTCCTCTCCCTCGCCCTCCTCTGCGGGCCCGCCGCCCAGCTTGTCCTTCTTGCGGGCGGCCTCCTCGCCCGCCGGCGGCTGCACCACGCCCCACTCGATGTCGTTGCGGATGGACTTGAGCAGCATGTAGTGGCTGTACATGTCCCTGCGGGAGAAGTAGGCGCCAGGGTCGCCGGGCGGCAGGGCAGCATCCCGAGGCGGGCACACGGCGCCCGCCGCGTCCAGCTCCTCCAGCAGCAGCGGCACATCGCGCAGCAGGCTGGGCACCATCACCGTCTGGTCCATGTTGTTGACGGCGCCGATGAAGCGGTTCATGGCGTTGAAGAGGGAGTACTTCTGGCTGTACGAGTCGCAGATCTGCATCATGCTGGCGGTCGGGCCGGTGTGCTCAGCGAGGCAGCTCGGACCGGACCGCGGGGCTTCTCCGGCGGCGACCTCTTCCTCCTCCTTCTCCTTCGCGCTAGCGGCACCGGCCGCCCTCCGCCGCGGGCTGGGCTCGGTGGCTGCTAGCGATCAGAGTCCTGCGGTGAGGCGGTGGCGAAGACGCCGGGGTTAGGGGCTGCTCTCCCTCCCTCTGTCCCTCCTCCCTCCCCCA
>VZRN01000979.1:0-30549 GCA_013397935.1 Dasyornis broadbenti
CAACCTGCCTGCTCAAGCAGAGTTGTTCTAGAGGACATTGAACAGAATTGCATCCAGAGGGTTCTTGAATTATTCTGGGGAAATCCAGAATTGTGTTAGCTGTCTTACATTTCCTGAAAAGCACACCAAACCGAGATTTCAATTTCACTCCAATTTCTAGCAGTGGTTTCTCACAATGCAACATAAATATAGTTGCATGCATATAACAAAAAGAGAGAGATTGGTGTTATGAAAAAGTAGTTAAGGTAGTCTTAAGTCCTTAGAACTAATTTTTCAAATTGCTTTTATGAACCACTGAAGCTGAAAGGCTTGGAGACCCCTTTGCAATTTCTTGGCAGAAATAATACAGTTGGCTGAGCCTTATAAAACACAAGGTATCTCAACTAAGTATGAAATTGTTGTTATTATTAGAAAATAACTGGCCATCTGGTTGGGCATTATGTGCAATAAGCTATGGACTAGTGTAAAATTCAGCATTAGAATTTCTTGAAAATAGAGCCAACTATAGACTACATCATCAATACCCATAACTAGAGAGAGAAACTTCTAAGGTCTGAACTCTGCAATGTGAAAGCTAATAGAGGACAAACAAATTTATCTGTTTACTTGAAAGAGTAAGTAAGTATGCAAGCCGGGCAAAACCCTCATTTAAACTCAGATACTGAGGCAGTACAGTAGTGCTTCAGATATAATTTAAAATACTTACTATAAAGTAATTGTGTGCATCATCTTAGAAGCTGTGCAAAGATTATGAGGGTCAGACAGAGGCTAGTTTTCTGAAAAAGAAGAAAAAAGGTAAAAGAAAGAAATTTCCTGGTTTTTTTGGGTTTTGTTTTTTAAACTTTACTTTTACAACTTTGAGTGGCCTTTGCATTAAGGCAGATCCATGGGGCCATATAAAGCATCCAGGTAATGCAGAAATAGAATTTCTCTTTAAAATCCACATCATGCAATACACTATTCCTGTCTTTATGGTAATCACTTATAAATAATCTCTGATAAATTAATGCTTGCAATTAATTCTGTGAGTTTCAAATGTGAAGTATTTGTATCATAATCTAACTTACTCTAAAACTACACATTCCTTTTTAAAACTACACATATTTATTTTTCTTCTAGCTGCCTTCAGTGGATTTACATGGCTATGTAATGGAAATTAATAAGAAATTGCTATTAATGTTGAAAGACTGCTTCGACCTCAACAGAAATATTATTATAATTTTGGCCTTATTTAAATAGGTGAGTGAAGAAAGAATAATTTTGAGGAAATGGAAAGTAAGAAATTATCTGACTGAAAAGAATTGCAGCCCTGGAAAAGCTATAAAACATATGGTTTTGCTTCAGGTAATTTTTAAGTTTGGACACACTGGGCAGATTGTTGACAATCTGAACACGTGTATCCAGGCATTTGTTCTGGGAGGGGAGCCTCTCTGGCTGTGCCTCCTGTGCCAGGCAGGAATACTTTGCACTGCATTCAGAAGTCCTTTTCCCCCTGATTGCTGTATCAGGTACCTGGCTGGATCACCCTACATATTTTAAATACACGTGCTCCTATTTTTGAGGAAAGCTGGAATATGTGTATGTCTCGGGGGAGTACAGAGGAAAAAGCATACATAGGTCTTCTTCCAGAAGCTGAGAAGCATTTTTGTGTTCCAGAGTTCTCTTTTCTGTCGTGAAAAGCTAGCTCTCCAAAACAAGAGGAGGATATGATTGTAATGCTGATAAAGATAAAAGATATTAGCTCTTACTGTCATTATTCCAGAGTCCTCAGAGTCAGTTCTTAGGGATAAAAACCATCTGGGTCCCATATATGAAATCTGAAGTGAATGAATGTATTGGAGCAATTTGTTAAATGAAACTGGGGCAGTGGCAACAAAAATAAAAAGAATGTGCTACCTCCCTGCCGTATAATACCCAGCATGTCTAAGAGTAATTTGTCTTTTTTTCCTCTGGGAAATCAATACTACATGAAAGAGAAATTCATAGCGACCAAAGAACAATTTGTATGCTGACATTCTCTGTGTATCTTGAGATATAGGTAAGTCCTGCCAGGCATCAGCTTTAAATAGCTTGTAGCAGAAAATATTTTTCAGCACAGCAAAAGGCAGAAGAGACATCTTTTATAATTTAAAGGGAAGGACTGTGTAAATTTTCCTTCTGAATATTGATTGCCATTGCTTCGGGCAAAAGGATGCATTCAGTAAAATATTTAGTTTGTTGCATTTGAATTTACATGAAGGTGAAGCCACATGCTACACAAAGGATAAATAGTGAGAAAATCTGGATTTCATAAGGAACCCAAAATTATCTGTCAGTTTTCTATACTTTTCTATTCTGCTATATACTCGTCCTATGTTAAGGTCAAGATCTTTGAAATCTGCTAAGTGTACCAGTATCTAAATCATGCAGATCTAGTCCCCATGCACAGCAATTTGTTCCTTTCATGTACATATTTCAGTCTAACTCTGATCAGCAAACTTGTTTATTGTTACCAGGATGATGTTGAAAAACCCAAACACTAGATGCTATGGACTAATTTACTTCACGATGTCCAGAAGTCTCCTGTACATAAATAACAGGAACTTGGAGAGGGTGGTAGGGTGATGTGGTAATGGTTCTGTCAGATGTCCCACTCATAACTGATGCAACATGTCCCTACATTTCTTTATAAGTTCTGTTAAACAAGATTATATTGTACCTTACAAATATTGTACCGTATATATGTAGGCAATCACACACATGGACGGACACATACATCAATGATAAACGTGACAGAAAATATGCTGAAAATTAAATTTAAATCAAGGAATAAATAATACAGAATGTTTTTTAAAAATCAAGAACATAAGAAAGCACCGGATTTTGAGGGGGTTTTGCATTTTTAGTTCACAAAGCACATGCGTGGTGTTAGAAAACATTGCTCTAGGATAAATTTCTGTGTGTAGCCTACTGTCACAAAAGCATGGGGAGATGTTTTTAGTTGTCAAAGTAAGGCCATCTTAGTCATCAATACAGACAAAAATAGCTAGATTTGAACATTGTTATAAAAGCTGAGACATTTAAACCTCACAGAGATGTTTGTGTTTAGCAAGAGATGCAGGTTGAAGGGCACATCCAGGCTTGAATACTAGTAAAAGTAGTTTTTCATATGAATTAAACTAAAAGGCATAATTTGATTTGTCATATGCATAGTGAAGAATTCATTTGATCGTGATTTCACGAACAGTTAGAATTTTATTTTGTTTTATACAATTGTGGTGTAACAGACATTAGTCACAAGTTTAGGAACTCTAAAACTGATCCAAAATCAAATCCCACCCCTAATACTGATGGAAGTATTTTCAGTTGTGAGGCCGGCTGCACCACAATACAACATTGTCTGTTCACTTATAATTTCCTATTGGTTTTTTTAGGAGACTTTTTCATTCTTTCACTGGGGAAGTAATGTAGTTGAAATATTTTGTAGAGCCTACATTGCTTTACAAATTGTAGGCACATATTTTAGTAGATGACTACTTCTATTCCCTAAGTAGCATAGGCATAAAAAAAACCTGCTTTAAGGTCTGAGTAATATAAATAAATGTTTTTAAAACACTATCCAAAATCCCTTAGTAGTATTTCTCTAAAGGAGCTAACAAAACATTAAATAAAAGCAGGGAAATAAAAGAGAATGCTATATTGCACCTGTTTCCTCTGTCATTCAGAATATAATATTTAGTAGTATTTCCACACAGCTGGAAAGATACCCAAGAAAAATAAATTCTGTATTTTGAATGTGTACAGCTCTTAGTATAAGTGTTTCTTTGTAGACCTTACGGAGTGGTTCAAATTAATTGTTAACACTCTTTCTTACTGTGAAAACCAAAGGAATACTGGAATAAATTTACTGGTGTGTTGTTTGAGTTTCTTTAATTCATGTTAATAAACATCAGTTTTAAATTTGACATTAAGAGTAATATCTTCTACTATCATACAATTATTTAGATGGAGTCTAAAAATTGCATATGTTTTGCCAAAACACCTAATGTAACCCATGGTTAATTTCTAAATAAAAGTCCTTTTATAAATATGTTTTGATAAATGCATATTATTGCAATTATTGAACTGAGAAAATATTTTGTGTTATGTGTTTCCCTAATATCTTCTTAGGAAAAGTATAAGAGTGAAGTAAAAAAAAAAAAAAANGTGAAAAAAAAAAAAAAAAAAAAAAAAAAAAAGCTGGATTCTGTAGTTTTAAAAACTCACCTTGTGCTTCTCTGCTCCTGATTTCTCTGTCCTGAATGCCCAGCATTGCAGTGAGTTCAACTTCACAGCACCAAGTGAAGGGGTAGTATGTTTGTATATGCTTTTCAGGTGCAAACCAAAAGCCTGGTATTATCTGCCTTCTCAAAACATGAAGCGTAGGCTAGTACATATTCCAAACACGTCTCTAGTTAAGAGAAGCTTGTAATCTCTCTACCACCTCTCCCTTCCCCTTTCTCTTGCCCTGCTTTCTTTAGTTCTCAGTCTTAGAACAGACCCAGAACAGAAGGAAAGTTCACCCTCACCAAAATTCCTACATCAGGGTGTCAGAGTGATACTGAGTCACAGAATCCCCTCTGTATGTCTGTAAATTGTTTTATGTTACAGTAGTAATCAGAATTCAGAGAGGATGGTCTTGTGGAAAAGTGATTGAAGAAACCTAGGCTCTGATTGTTTTCCCCTGAGCAACTAAATTACATTGCACTTAATTTCTTCCCTCAGAAAACAGAAAATATCTTTGTCTTGTGCTTTGTTATGGCAACTAAAATGAAATTGTTGTAGGAGTGTAGAATAGTCTATACAGAAAACTTGATATGTGTATGTCTGTGTGCTTGTGCATGAACACAAATATAGCATTTAGTGCTGTACATAGAGTCACAAGTTTCACTTGGCATAAAAGGCACTTCAAAAGCTGATTGAAGGAGTCAGAATGACTTTATTCAGTTGGGTTTTAGTCAAGCTAAGTATAGTTTAGAGGAACCAATGTGATTTTACTTGAAGTAACTCTGTTTAAATGCAGAAGCAATTTCAGCAGAGTGAAAAGTCTCTGCCATTTTAGGGGAAAAGAAGCAGCAGAGGTTTGGGGGGCAATGTCGCAGCACTATGCTACCCATATAACAGCACAACATATTTTGTATAATGTACATATATAGGAATATTTACAGTTGTATGTACAGATACCTATGCACTTTATTTCCTCAAACAGCAGGACAAGAGTTATAAATTCTTTGTGCTGCCTTTTTTCCCCACTTGCTGCGCTGCCACCAATACAGAGAGAATTAACAAAACGTTTTATGGATGTTTTTGATGAAAAATGTTTTAAGGCTGCCAAGTTCATAGTCATTTGTGCCTTGAAGGCTAGATGAGAAAGATTGTCAAGGAAACACATAATAATGAGTTCCAAAAGAAAATGTTGCCTTTAGAAAATTAGAGAAGTAGGAGCCAAATATCTACCAGGCTAATCTGTAATTTTTGTGCCTTACACAATAGAACAAAACACTGCATGGATACCCCAGGTTTTGATGTAGAAAGTTTATTTGTAAGTGCTTTAATGAATTTTCAAGGAACATTAAGATGATGGGTATCAAAAGATGGTTTTTACATTATGCAGAAAGGAGTAAAATAATTTTCTGAAATGTGTTCCAGCTAACTGCTTGGGTCATTTCTATGCTCATTAAAGAATTTTTAAAGCAATGGTGTTATGTGAAGAAAACTTTATTTTTTCAGTCCAAACTGGAATGTGATGTGATTTTATGGAAATTCAGTGAAGGCCATGTGAATTAATTCAATAGAAAGGGATCATATCTTTTATGTACTTGTTGGATATTTTCCAGAAGTCCATTAGTTTGCCAGAGTTACAGAATCACAGAACGGTTAAAGAAGATCCCACCTATTGGGTCATCTGGTCCCAACCTCCCGGCTCAAGCAGGGTCATCCTAGAGCACAGGATTGTTTCCAGATGATTTGTGAATTTCTCCAGTAAGGGAGACTCCATAACTTCTCTGGGCAATCTGTTCTGGTGCTTGGTCACTTGCACACCTTCCTCATGTTTAGGTGAAACTTCCTATGTAACAATTTCTGCCCACTGCCTCTTGTCCTGCTGCTTGGTGCCACCGAGCAGAGCCTGGATTCATCCTCTTGGAACCTTCCCTCCAGGTACTGACAGACATTGATGAGGTCCCCTCTTGGTTGTCTCTTCTCAAGGCTGACCAGGCCCAGCTCCCTCAGCCTTTCCTCATAAGAGAGATGTTCCAGTCCCTCAGTCATCTATCTTCATTGCCCTCTCAACAGGAGCTCCATGTCTCTTTTGTCCTGAGGAGCCCAGAACTGGACGAGCACTCCAGATGTGGCCTCGCAAGGGCTGAGTAGAGGGGCAGGATCACCAGCTGGCAATGCTCTTCCTAATGCACCCCAGGATATCACTGGCCTCTTGGCCACAAGGTCACACTGCTGGCTCATGGACAGCTTGTGTCCAACAGGATCCCAGGTCCATCTCCACAGAGATACTTCCGGGCAGCTCAGCCTGTGCTGATGCCTGGAGTTATTCCTTCCCAGGTGCAGCACCCTGCATTTGCATTTGCTGAACTTCAGATGGTTCCTCTCTGCCCTTCTCCCCAGCCTGTACAGGTCCCTCTGAAGGGCTGCGCAGCACTCTAGGATATCAGCCACTCCTTCCAGCTTTGTGTTCTCAGTGAAATTGCTGAGGAGGCACTGTATTTACATCAGACTTTATGATGTTACTGTATTATACATCAAGATTGAAGTGTTTAAAAAAACAAAGAATTTAACATTGATATATAGGAAACTTGGAAATATTGTATTCTTTTCTTTACCCAAAAATTTCCTGCTTAGAAGGATGATCTTACTTGGTAAAGCAGTTCTAGAAGAGGATTTTTGTTTAAGTACTCATTGTAAGAGCTGTTGGTGGACAATTAAACTAAAATAACCTTTCTATTGCACTGAATCAGAATGGAACCCCTGTCTTCCAACTGGTGGCTAACATATTGTCATGCAAAGAAATTGAGCTGCTGTAAAAGATAAAAATAAAACCTTCATTTCCCAAGAGCTGATGTTTTAAAAATGAAAATACTATGACTTTTCTGCTATGTTTCATTTTGCTTTTTAATATAGATTATACACTAGCCCCCTGAGAGATTGCCATTGGAAGGAAACAATTAAAATGGGGCCTGGCTAGGAAGATGTCATCTGATTGAAACATACTACTCTTTTTTAAATCCACCTTTCAAAAGTAACCAAGTAGTGTGTTTTTGTTAGATACCATATTTAGGTTGCAAATATAACATACAGGTTCAGCACAAGGAATAAAATCAGCTGGGATGGCAATATATACAAAGTAGGAGAAAAATTATTATTGGGGTATGAAGAAACATCTAGATTGTATTTCTAGTTCTTAATTCAGTGTTGTTGTCACCCTTTCTTGCATCTAAAAAATCTGAATCTACATAATCATAATTGAGTTCCACATAACTGGACAGAGTTTTTGTACATCATCTCTTATTCAAGGGGGACCCTGGTGATTTTCTGGAATGAATATTTGCATGTCAGCCATGCAGGCTGGGTGTGCTGAATCAGCCACAGGAGCCTACATCTTGTTGTCATCCAAAAGACTTAAGAAAGATGTTGTAACAATTGCTGGACCCTACATATATTCATACATTCAACCAAGCCCTTTAGAGCTGCTGAACCAGCAGGCCTTACAGTTTTTGTTGCCAATAAAGTGGTGATATAATGTCAGTACCTTCAGGGCTGTAATTTATCAATTGTCTAGCTCTATAAACTGGTAGTCTGAGCGCTGTGAAATTTGGAGAGTTCACAGACCAGAATCTCGTCTGTAGTATTTTGGACATATAGGATTTCAGTTAAATAAAGTCAGTGAGAAAAGCTCTGGCCTTTTAGTCTTTCAGTGTAGGACAGCACATATTGATTTAGTGCTGTAAAGAAAGGACATAGAAAGCAGATTTTGCACTACCAGAAACCTTTGTGTCAATTTATTAATTTTTTTCCCATCACTGCTGTGGAGGTGGGATTAGGTTTGGCACTGTGAGGCATATGATGACTTTTCACTGATTATTGCTTCCTCTTTTCACTCCTTCCCTGTCACCTTGTGACATATTTAGGAGAAAGATATAACAGAGGCCATCAGAATGTGAGACTAGGAGGAACGCATGAACCCTCTAAGAACTCTTATATGGACCAGTGGTTGTCTAAGTAGCTACTACTTCATCACAGTGGGAGCAATGTACTTGCATCCAGCTGGAGTATCTCACTAAGCTTGGTCTCATCTGTATTTGGGATTGTTCTTGACAACACAGCTTTATTTCCTTGTTTTTTCCTGAGTAACCATGACTTCTGAATTTTTCTTTCACTCAAAAGCTGGGGTTGGGGGCTTTATGAAGTTAATGTGCTTGTGTAAAGATCTGCTCGCACTCTACCAGACAAAAAGCTGCTTTACTTTTCTTTTTTTAAAAATAATTAATCTAGCTTAAAAATGGATTAATGTTGACATCTCTTCTTAACAATAAGGATAGAAACTCAGAATGAACATCTGTTTGGACAATCTTGGATGAAAGCCTTTCCCTAGGCAAACACAGTAGATGCACAGGCACATGCAAGGGCACATTGCTGCCATTACTGATGCCCATCTGTCACACTGGCAGGGTGCCCACTCAGAAGCTGAGTCTAAACAAGGTCTTTGTGATAAAGGCTCTGCCTCCTCTATGACAGTACTGCCACCTGGGTGCCAAAAGACTTTTCACAATAGCTTCCATTTTTAGGTAAAAAGTACTATTTTTAAAAGGAGGGAATAATTAAATAGAATCAAATGGAAAACTTGTTTTACTTTCAAACAAATATGGTGTAATGAATGACTTTATATGTGTGTGTGCAGTGCATAAATATATATACACACAGGCATTTATATGTAAAATCACACTGTTGTTGCCTGTAGTGACAGGTGACTGGAGTTACTTGTTTTCTTGAAGAATGAGAATTTGCCATTTACCAGGCAAGTGATCTATAAATCATAGACTTTTAGGGGAAGGGGGAATTCAGAATAATTAGCAGTTTTACTTGGTAACAGTTTACTTACAGAAAAGTGATTGCGTTTAAGTACCTGAGAAGGCCAATTCTTTCTACCCCTGAAAATTTTTCCAATGACTACATAAGAGGTATTGGATTTCAAATGCTTTTGAAACGTCCATTCCTTATCTAATGTTTCCAATGGACCAAACATCACCAAACACCTAGCAGTAATCTTTTCTAGTCAGTAAATGGAATTCCAAGTAATTCTACTGCCGCGCATAATCCTCCAAGCTGTTAAAAGGACCTTAACTGTTGTGTGCAGTATTATAGCTGCAGTGTTTCATGTCCTGCCAAAATTCAGCTTATTTTTCACATAGAGTATTCTATTTAATTATGCTTTCTTCAATAGAACTATTTATTTTTCTATTTTATTACAGTCTGGTAAATGAGGTGCGATGTTTTATGCCATGTCTAATAATATTATGTAAAAATATGGGTCAATTTAATTTTCTTTTTTTTTTTTTTTTTTAACAGTATGACTCTAAGTATGAAAGTGAATCTGTGTTTGGGACACTGGGCTATTGGCAATCTGCCCTGGAAAGCTCACTAATGAGATAAATAAGAAATAACTTCAGAATATTCTAGCTTTCTTTTCCTGTGTAATGAAATCTGAGTATTTTACCTTTAAAAGCATACAGGTTTATTATTTTTAGAATTATGTTTGGCTGTGAAGAATAATACCATGCAACAATTACAGAGGTCAAAATTAATTTTAAGTTTTGAAGTAGAAATATTACAAAAAATGTCACCAGGTGGCAATGTTACACAACGTCTTCCAAGTTAATTTTGGTTTGTAAGCAAATAGTGTGTTTTAGAAAGATGTGTTAGTTTTAGCCTTCAGTTATGTAAGGCTCTTGCACTAATAGCAGTTCACTCTGAACACAAAACTTTATGAGTATCAGAAATATTTACCGTCTTGACTTCTGATTAGAATTCATCACTGAGGCAGACTGTGGAAAAGTAGACAGTGTTTTCTGAGCTCTGTGAATGGCAGACACGCATTGTGCCCCACAGGCTCCACAGGATACACAACAGAGTTTTGACACTGCCAACTGACCTCCTAACTGGACTAACAGGGTAACTGCTATGAACTGGGAATCCTTAATGTGGGGAGAGTTTTACTGTACAAAGAGCTTTCCAGAGCCCAAAGAAAAGATTCTGTCATCATTTTAGTTATCTTCATTGAGACAGAGTTACCTCAAAAACAAAAAAGGGCTATATTGGAATACATGGATTGGCTTTTTGGCAGAAGCTAGTAGCAACAATGTCTCTGAATCTTCAGTTAAAAAATAATAAAGGTTTAGTTAATGTTTCATTAGGGAAAGATGGTTCATGTGTGTACAAGTGTGTGTACAAGAAGGAAGCCTCCCAACTGGTGTAAAAGCTTACTGTCCATCCTGGCTCTGTGACCTAAGATTGCCCTTTGTTGTATCTGTGCAGTGGTATTACTGGTGATGATACAAAAAATAATCCTTTTTTTTTTTTTCAGTGAATTAATGAAAATATTTATTTACAACTGTCATACATACTTAATTTTGTGAAGCAGAAGAAATATTACATGTGGCGTCATCCCAAATATTTAAACTGTTAGTTGTATTTTTGAAGTTGCTACAGCTTTAATTTTTATTGATGAAGTAATGGCATTCAGGATTATCACACTAGATTAAGAAAAAATCCAAATCCAACAGGGTTAGAGTATGTTAGGTTATTGTCATCTCATTTTTATATTTACATAGTTACATTTCTAGGCAGAAGTTACATTATTTTTTTAATTATTCAAAAGTCATAGAGCACTTGTCACCAGGAGGGTAATAAACACTAGCTTGTTGCCATCATCTAAACCTCACATACATCTGAAAAGAGAAATGCAGAAAATAATTTAATATTATCCTGAGAAACATAGATGGAACTATATGTGGAATTAAATTGGCTTCTGAGATAACTGATTCGAATTCAACACCAAATCATATGGAAAGATGGACTACGGATGAGGCCTAATTTGCATATTCATGTGAATAATATAATTTACTGTCTTGCTGTAGCTGATTTCAAGTAATGTAAGCAGTGTAATCAATGCACAAAAAAGATGGAGACAATTTGAGCCCAGGTCTACCCCAGTGACCAAATGCTTGGGTTTATATACCTGATTAGCAAGCATACAAAAATTTTGCTTTCATTTACATCTAGGGAACTGAATTTCTGAGAATTTGCGGCAGAAGTGTTTTGAATTGATGTGTTTTGAACAGCTATTTGCTGACTGCAAGGATAAACGCTCATCCCTAGCCTGTGATAAACCTACTTACAGGCTGAGTCAAATAATCTAAAGTGATATAATACATTAGTTAAATTAATGAAAAGAATATTTAACTTAGAAAATACAACATTTATTATCTTCTCTTAAGGACCTTCAACTTCTGGAATTATACAGTCCCACTCTCCTTGCCACATGTATTGCTCAAACCAGGATGACTGAAATGAGTCTGAACAGGATATTACCATAGTTACTTTTGGCCAAATAAAAAGTAGGCTCTGGAAGTACTCCAAACTCAGAGAAAATTAGCTGTGCAAATAGATGTGGGAAACCCAACTTTTTGCATTCTCCAGACATGCTCGGATAGATAGTTTATGAAATATCACTTTGTTTGATGCATGAAACTTTAGATGTCCTGAAATACTGTGACAGGAAATCTTTATTTACCAAACTCTTGGCTACTATTTCATATGAATGCTTTAAATTATTTCCCAGTTATTTCCCAGTGAGTTGCACTGGAAATAATATTTCAAAAGTTAATAATTCTATTTTAAAAATACCCTAAGAAAATACCCTGGGTTTTTTAATAGCTTGCGAAATCCATGGTGGTGGTTGTGATGAACATCTTTGCAGCCATGATTACCACTTTCACTTGTTTAAAATGTTGTTTCATCATAGCTCTTTCCTAGAATGTCAGAATGATCCAGGGTTTATGCAAAATAAATAGAAGATCTCCAGATTTTTGTAATTTGATGTCAGGGCAGACTAACTCCTGAATTATCTTTAGTACCTCTAGAACTGATAATTTTAAATAAAAGTGTGCTGTCACTACCTTTACACCATCTAGTACTAATTTTTTATGTGACTTTCATAGTAGAACAGTCTTCTGCATTGTTTTCATGTTTCTATGATGTGCTTTTCTTGCAATAAATTGTACGTTTCAGCTTATTCTGTTTGCAGTACAATAGTAAGGCCTATTACCTTAGACGATTCTCATCATTTTCTTACCACAGGTTTCTTCTTTGTATTCCTACATATACATACACACATACCCCCCACAGTTTCATTCCTCTGGAATTAACTTTTACAGAAGTCTGAGTTGGACTCTGACTCTTTTAGAGACTATCTCTATTTCTCTGGCAGCTGAAATTAATAAGAATATTATGTCTACTGAAAAATGAGACTTTTGGAAAGTAGGAACAGGGCATTCTCAGTGCATGTAATTTATATTCAATCTATGTATAATATGTGGATGGTTCCCTTTAATTATTTATATGCAGAGAATGATCTGTTTGGAAAAAGACATTTGCCTTTGTCAAAAAATTATCTCAGAAAGCTCATAGAAAAGGAATGTAAATAAATTGTGTTTTCAATGACAAAAAATGTAGAGAAGTTCAATAGCTTTTCTGTAACAAGTATAACTTTGGGGTGTATTTTTGGTTATATTAGAAACTGAAGCCAAGAATTGTACAGCAGTTTTTCAACAAAATCCATCATTATTTTAATAGAAATCAAGTTAAACATAAGAAATAAATCTCAGTCAAATAAAGTTTTCTTTTCCAGAATGAGTGTTGAAGTAATTGAAGTTAAATAGCTTATGTAAGAACTTTAGATAAAAGAAGTAAGTGCTATCAGTATATATCAGAATATTCTACAAAATCTATTGTCTTCTTTTATCTTGAAATCAACTTTTTTTTTCAGTATAGAGAACTAAAATGGAAAGCAATACTTTAAGTTGAAATATATAGCAATGATAAGCTTATTTAAAAGAAGAAAGAAATAACTGTAAGGGAAAATAAAATAGGAAATACTGTTTAACATAGAGGAAATGACAGAATGTCTTTTCATTTTTTGGAGTCTGCAGGTGGTGTAAGTACCTTAAGAATTATTCAGAATTCCAAAATAATGGTTATTTTTCTCTTTGCTACTAAAATTTTATAGAACTATATTTTATGTTTGCTAAGATTGTATTTCTACCCATATCTGGTGGAATCCTATTTTTTCTTCTGGATATATGAGCCATGATTTCGCTTTGGATTATTCTAAGAGCTCCATGACATTGCAGGTTCTTGCACTGTATCATCTACAAATAATTAAAATATCTTTTATTAATTTATTTGTAGGTTATTTGTGTGGGGTGAAAAAGTGCATGGGATACTAGAACATAACAATGAATACTTTGAGAATATGGAAAGAAATCACCCTCACCATCTCCTTGGTTTGTGTATTTAGAAAGGATGCATGTGCTTTAGCTAACGTGTAGCTATAGGAACTTACTGGGGTTTTTTCAGAACAACAAATACAGAAGGCAACTTATCTTTGCTCATCAAATATATTATCAAGAAAACAATATGTTTAAAAACAATTATATGCTTGTTGTTTGAAAGTTATTCTACATGTTGATGATTTTCTTGCATGCTACCTGCAGTCAACTCTGACTCTTGCATCACAACAGATGAGGATCTGAACTAATTTTGGGTACATCTTTTCAGCCCTGTTTGCTTTCTGGTGAAATTATCACCTATACTCACAATAGGTTCAATAAAAGGATTGATTTTGTGAGGTTTCCTTAACACATGTACCCACTTACTCTCCCAAGAATCGTATTTTTTGTGGGCAATGTGGGAGAATGCTGTAGGGGAAGCTGGGCATGGGCAATAAGGCCTGGCAGTTCCCGCAGAAAGCCGTTTCCCCATGAATCACCTTTCCAAATGACAGCATATACATGCAACATTTGTTCAGAGCTTTGTAGCACTAAATACAAGGATTACTATGACTTATTTATTTTGAAAAGCCAAAGAATAACTGTTGCTTGTATAAAAAACCAATTAGTGTCATAAACATCACTTTACGTCTGAGACTAGATTGCTACAATACCCTTGATGCTGTTCTGCTATGATTAGCGCCCATGTGTGAAAAAGCAATGGTTTGCTTCAAAGATCATAGAATATATCCACTATAGGCAATCCAAAAATTGAAACACATCTCTTGGTTACAGATAGAATTTATAAAAACTGCTATATTTAGTAACATTACTAACTTGAAAGAAATAACATATTTTCTGCAAGTTTATTTTCCAAAATTTTTCATGGATGCCCAGCAAAGGACCAAGAAGTTATTGGTGATGAATTTCATTACTAAATCTTTGAATTATTGTCAAAGATGGAGCAACAGTTAACTGTCTGTCTCTGACCTTGGCACAAGGCACGAATTAAAAAGTGTATATGTTATAATAAATAAAAAAGTATGCATTGAAGTTTGAAAGCTGGTAGAAGAAAAGGTTTCTACCTAAAATCCAATGACAGATATAGAAGTCCATGGAACTCCACAGAAGAAGTACACAGAAGTACATGCCCCAAGGCTGAGGCACCAGATGTGAGTTATATAATTTGTGAGGAAGGATGTTTAATGTGATCACTGCACAGAGAGTGTAAAGTCATACTTGAACTAATCACTTGTAGTTTACATAGGAGTCTATGAAGTGATAACACTGAGTATACTTCGTTGAAAAACATTTCTTCCACTCTGTGGTGGTCTGAAATGAACAAATTTGATACATATCACTCTGTGCTCCTGGAAATCATACCATACAGATCGTCAGGAAAACAGGAGAGCACAGAGCTGATTGTTCTAGTTTGCATAATGCTCGTCTTAACTGTAGGGAAACATATTTTCAGTTAGGCAAGAACCAAATGTTACTAGAATTGTGAGATAAACTATAACAGAAGGGCTGCCAAGAAACCCATTCCCTGTAATCCTAGTCTTAGAAGGAGACAAGAAGCAAACAAAATTTAAGATGTAAAAAATCAGTTCATTAAGTATGAGATAAATATTTTGTGAAAAATTAAGAAAAAAACAGTCAAAAATTTCACTATATTCATTTCTCTGATTTAGGTACATCTGTCTTATTTTTCTTATTCACTCTCCTCTGTTGCTACATTGTGTTTAGGCCTTTGTAAGCCACATGAAAGAAGGCAAATTATTTCACTAGCTGTCTTCTAAAGAAACTAGGTAAAAAAATATTAGTCTGCTGTCAAGAAAGAACTTTTTTCCCAACAACAACTTACTGAAAGCCTAACTAACAGGCTCCATAGCGGAAGCCTACAGAGTATTTCAATTACAATATTAAAACACTTCAGTCACTGTGCAGAGGAGGAATACATTTATGCATAACACCAGAAGTTCAAGTTGTTATCATGTCAAGAACCTTTTCACAAGTTTATTATTTCTTTGCATATATACAGAACACAATTTCAAAATTAATCTGAACAATGTTTTCAAAACTGGAAACTACATCTTGAGTCTTTTGGTAGTTGGCATGCACAAATATATTTCAGAAATAAAATATTTAAAAATGACACTACTCAGCTAGTGCTAAACGTACACGGGGACAAACTGAGTTTAGGAGGCTACTTAAAAGGTTTTTGAAGTCCATATTCTTTCACTGTACAATTTTGCATGTAAATATGAACCTTGGGAGCTAGTAAGTCTTGGGAGTTAGAAAAAAAAGGTGATTTAGCTTCCAGTGATGCAGGAATTCAATGAAGTTTGGCATCATAATTCATGGGTTGGAGACAAAACTATACGGAATTCTGGTAGTCTTTAAGGATTCCTCTTCCTATTAGTTCCCATTACCTTTAATATCCTGTGACTCCCATTCCTGTCTTCAAGTCCTTCAATGTATCTCCCTTCTTTGGTTCTTCCTTTCAGTGTCTCCAATTCTGTACAGTTAGCCCCATGAAATTCCAGTAGCTCTACCTTCTTCTTACATCCTGCCCAGTTAGAAAAGCAACAAACACACTCAACAGTACAAAGCTCCATGTATGCGAACTAGCAGGAGCTGGATACCAAGCAAATACCGCCAAGAAGACTCCCTCTGTTTTCTTTTTTAGCCCAGCAGATCTGATGAGGTTTGTATTCTTGACCAGTCATTGCAGTTTACAAAATGTGTAGCAAAAGGAGACCACCTCCTCTCCGAAAAAATCAGTGGACATTGACTGGTTGGTGTAAAAGATGTTAGAGAGAAAATGCAATTGTATAACTTCGGTTTTCTTTGGAAACAAGACAAGAATAGGAATGCCAACATCTAGTACTGTTGGTTATGAACCTGTAACTTCACAGCGCAAGAGTTTCAGCAATGGAGGGAGAACAAAATCATGCTAAGGTACTGACAGATTCCTAGATGAATGCCTGTATGTAAGAAGTTTTATTCTGTAGCCTGTGAGTTTGATAAATACCGGTAGACATTGGAGGAATAGATGAGATTCAGAAACGATGACTACGTATGCCCACTTTTTTGTCATCAAATGGTTCATTTGGCTCTTGATCATCTTTCTTTCCATGTAATTTCCTTCCATCTTCTTCCATATTATTAACACTTTGCAATAGCTGTTCTATTCCCTCAGTTTCTTTCCCATTACAATCTTTTTTCGCCTTTCTATTTCTGTTTAATAATCTAGGTTGCTTTTTTTTCCCAGTTCTTGTTGTCAATCTCTCCATCCCAATCTTCCTCTAATTTCTTTTGACAGTCAATACAGGCTATCCTCAATGTCTCTTAGTCACATGTATATGCTTCGGCTCATTATTCGTGTTCCCACTTTCTTACTTCCTTGTTAGAGTTAGTTTGCCTAGCTGGCCTCAAATGCCTACTCTGCTCATGGAGATACATCTCTCTCTTTACTGTTTTCTTCACATCTCTCTCTTTACTGTTTTCTTCACATCTTTAAGCAACCACTTTCCTTACAACTCAGATCTTTTTTCCCAGTCTACAAACAACTTAAAGGTCTTTTAAATTGACAGGATTTTTTTTTAAACCTTACAGAGTGTACGGGACTTTTGTTATGCTTGTAGAACTTGTCAGAGTAATCTGAAAACCTTTACAAGTTAATGCAACCTCCTGATTTTTTCAGTAACGAAAGAAATGTAGTGTGTCATGCTCTCAAGCTCACATACTGGGACAAATAGAAAACCTAGACATCCTCCCCCAGCAACTTAATTCCCATAGTCTGCTCTCTTTCTGACATAACAGTATGCCTCCCTTCCTGCTAAATAGCAGTGGTCCCATGCCACTGGAGATATTTACAATAAGGCAAAATTATTACAGTAAAACTGACTTATTTATTGCCAACACTGAAAGATGTTGCAGAGGTCAAAAAATGCCATTAACATTGAACTTACACATCTGATGGTTTCAGTGCTCCCCAGCTCAATTCAATTTTCTATAAATGAACTAAATTTCACACAGAAAATATTTATAAAGCAACACAGTGCAAAGTCTCAGACGCAAAATTGATGTAGCACAATAACACAGATTATATGTGCTGGAAGAATTTACTTGGTGTCATATAAAACTTAAAATCAGACAATCTTACAATTTTGATAAGACCAGTTGCCAGGAATGCTTTTGTATACATTGCCATCCAGATAAAATATTTACATATGCAGCATAAGATTCATAAGCATGCTAATCTTAATCATTTAACATAATCATAGGCTGCTGGACAGCCTAGAGAGGAATAATACTGTGCTGATTACAGTCAGGCCATTTATTAAAGTGCTAGTGGGGTTCTATAACACCCTTCCAATAAAACAATTTAATAGAAATCAAATATGTAAATTATTATCCTGACCACGACTTCTTCCCTAGAGGTCTTGTACATGCAACAGTCATGCTCCGTTAACAATGAATTTAATAAGTATATGTGATTGTCAGGCGACCATAAGATTCCCAGATTTATGAGAAACAATCTCTTCCTACAAGGGTTATACACACACAAGGAAGTGAATCGTTTAATTTGTCTCTCTGTACATCCTGAGACTAACTTGACTAAAATGTAACCCAAAATGTGTGCCAAAGCAGTTCTGTAATTTCTCTTATACTGAAGCGTACAAAACTAACAATAACAGATGCGTTCTCCACGTAAAGAAAAATAATGAAAGAAAAATTATTTTGAAATCTAGTTATTGTGGGTACTGAGATGGTAAGATGTTTTGGTGATAGTTTCTTGTTGCCTAAGCAAGTGATCCGACCATTACCTTATTAACTAAAATTTCCTTCTGTGATCAATTTATACTATAAGGAATGCGTGTCTACATTTTCATTGGAGAGAGATCAAGTATCCTCAGAAACACCACCTTCTTACTGGGTCCCAGATGGGCTTAAGTGGGATAAAAGTGTCTAGATGTTCAGTCAGTATGGTATTGTGGACTATATTTTTGGACACAAATTTTAGATGTCAAAATCCTTTTACAGATATAGCCCATGAATTTTTATTACATGTGATTGAAATCAACCACAGCTGACAATCAAACAGCTAAATAAATTGTGGTCCTAATCTAAAGTGACCAGATTGAACGACAAGGAAGCTTTCCTGCAGATTTCTGTGGATAGAGCCTTCTGAAGGGTTCTGTTGTTTGTGCCAAATGCTTTTAGTTGTTCATTTCCAAATGAAAGCTGCCAGTAAGTGTTTCTTTAGCTCTTCAGTAGGTCTTTAAGGTTCAAATTATTTTGCATTGTAGTTCATTGTATTTCACTGCATTCATCACATGGCAAGTTAAAATTCATAAACAATCTGCCTAATTTCTTTCAAACAGTTACTAATGCTACTTTTATATACACTAGATATATTTGTTTGAGAAACACTATACTAGTACACAATGTTCATGAAATATTGAAAAACATCCTTTTAGATAGAAATCAAGTCCATGTTAGGTTTTCACTGTCTTCCATCGTTTTGAAGTATTTCCTTTCATTCCCCACTCTTTAAATGTGTTAATGCCCTTCACACTGCTACGGATATTTCTGAACTAACTTCAGGAATTTTTCTATTTTTCTCTTTTGCAGCTTGTAGCATAATTTAGAAGTATTTATGTTAGTTTAAGCTGGCAAGCTGAGATCTCAGTTGTAGATTGCTACCAAATGAAGGTATCAGGAGGCTGGGTACACTAATAGACCTCAGTACATTGCAAAGCTGCACCCCAGATCCCTCGGCTCGAGCCTGTGCTCCCTGTTTGCTGTAAGGGCACTGCATGGGCTGGGGGCTCCCCTTGGGGGCTGGCAGACAGTGGCCATCCCACCACCCCAGGCAGTGAGCAGGGTAGCCAGGGGCAGCTGCAAGCAGCTCCAGCCCTGGGCATCAGGCAGCTCCCTGGGAAGTGGACCCAGCTTGGGAGGGCTCTGGTCAGGCAGGGCAGGGCTGTGGGGAGCAGGGGACTCGACCTGCTGCAGTGCCAGTGATGCCGCTGATGGACTTGAAGGGAGACAGAAGGGGAAGCAGGTCTCAGTGGTACCCTCAAGGCCCTGGTAGCAAGTAGGGAAAGACAGAGGTGGTCACATGCACCCAAATTTACTGGTATTGCTCAGTATGTCTCACCTACTCTGCAGTGAAAGGTTACCTGAATTACCTGAAGCTCCGTGATGACTTCTCATCTTTGCACTTTTTTGTGCTCTTTTATCATGTCTCTAACTACAGTCTAGTGAGAGATACTGGATTTATTATTCCCAGTGAGGGCTGGGTTTACTAATTCCCTTTCTTTTACCAGTATTATAAGCAATTTTTCTTTTATTCTGTTTGGAATTCCTACTCATGGATGCCTCCCTAGAACTTACCCAAAATGGTTTTCAGTGAGCCTAAAGTGTGAATATCCTGTTTTAGTCACTCTTAATACTGAAATTTTGGGTTTTGTTATTTACTGTCCCTATAATACCTAAGAAACTGACTTGCTACATATTTGCTAGTCATGAATTCATCTAATTTCTTTGCTAGCTATTTAAGAAGTTTTGACTGAAAGACACTCCAAAGTTTTGCTAGCAAAGCTTAGGTAATTTTTCATTACTGAGTATGTGTGTATATTAAAAGAGTGGATATCATAATCTAACTACAGGTGGTAGCAAAAATACAGAGTTATAAATTAGATTAGATTGTATTTTGTGTTTTGTAATTCAGTTTAAGCTTGTTGAGGTAATCTCTGATCATAGATTAAATTTGTTGAAGAAACAGTTATGAATCATTGGCTCTGGCACCAAGTTTAATAGTGCTGGACTGGAACCAACAACCATGACCTACACTGCTTTTCAAAATAAGCTTTAGTCTTCCAGTAGATCCTTTCTAGTGTTTCTCTAAGTTTCCTCCAATGTCGGGATGAATTAGTCAATATGTGATACTCTGAATCCCATGTAAGCCTCATAACTGGGTCAAAAGTAAACTGGCTCAGGCACAGATCTATGCGGAGCTGCAATAGCTGCATTTCTAGTCGCACTCCAGCTAATCAGCTGGGAGATAGCACAGGTATCTCACAGAGAAGTCAGCCATGCAAGCTGACTGTCAAATGAGTTGGCTTGCATCAGTGAAGTCATAACTGCTATAACCACACAACAAAAGTTCAGTTAAATTTCTATTTTCAGGGTTGTGAAAGAGTTCAAAATAATTCTGTTGTCCCTCTCTTCAACTGTTGTTGGAATATAAGCATCATGCAATCAGTTACTTCAGAACAATGTGCTTAACATTCCCATGATGAATTTAGGTAACAGAGGCTGGGAGAGGTAAACACATACACACACACACAGACACACGCAGATACAGCTCCTGTTCCCAGATAGCTCAAGTATTCTGATTGAGGCTGGCTTTAAGCTCTTTTGCTGGACTTCTTCCCACCATAAATACTGCTTGTCTGTTCAGATTGAATATATCTAATTTGGTGTCATTTTTTGTAAAATATTCACACTGTACTATTCAAGCATGTGGTTCTTGCAGAACTCTTAACAAGTTGTTTATTGTCTTTAAGACTTTTCAGCCTGCCTCAGTTCTAAAGAGAAAATGTAAACTTTCCTACTGGAGTTGCTATGACAGCAGTTCAAACTTTCATCTCATGATTTTATTACATCCTCTGTAATTTCTCAAGCAACAAAAGTCAGAATTCTGATTTCTAAACTGTTGGACAGATGATTTTGGGTGCCGATATATTTAAAACTTTATCTTATATCTTAAAGTGTATAATCCAGTTTTAAAATAAACTTTATTTTAAAAATCTGTTCCTTATAAACCATCAAAGGGGTCTTTGTCAGGAAATATTCTTTTTATATGATGTCTTAGTATGCCAAATTCAAATAATGAATACATGGTTACTTTTCTTGCAACTTCATGATTCAGCAACGAATGTTGTTAAGTTTGTTGTATATATTCTTACATGTTTTAAGTGAAGGAATCATAGAATTATTTAGGTTGGAAGAGACCCTTAAGAGCATCGAGTCCAACCATTAACCCAGCACTGCCAAGTCCACCATTAAACCATGTTCCTAAGCACCACGTCTTACATGTCTTTTAAACAACTTTCCAAAAAGGGCAAGAAGTAGGAATTAGGGGACTACAGTCTGATAACCTTCTACGATGAAACAGCTGGATTGGTAGGTTAGGGAAGAGCAGTGGATATTGTCTGCCTTGACTTTTGTACAGCTTTTGACACTGTGTCCCATAAAATCACAGAAGCACAGAATTGTTTGGAATGGTTTGGAATTAGGTAACCTTTAAGGTCCCTTCCAGCCCCCATGTCATAGGCAGAGGCACGTTCCACTAGACCAAGTTGATCAGATGCCCAGAGAGAAGCTGATGAAGTATGAACTGGATGAGCAGAGAGTGAGGACTGAAAACTGACTTGAGGGCTTAGCTCAGAGGGCTGTGATCAGTGGTAGGAAGGCTAGCTGGAGACAGTAACTAGCGGTGTCTCACTGGGGTCAATACAGTGTCCTGCACTGTTCAACTTCTTCATTAACGATCTGGATGATCTGACAGATGGCTAAAACACCATCAGGTTATGCTGGCACCAGAGTGATCTCAACTGGCTGGAGAAATGAGCTGATAGGAACTGTATGTAGTTCAATACAGAGAAGTTCAAAGTCCTGAACCTGGGGAGCAATAAGCAAGATGCACTAGAATGAGTTGAGAGCTGATAATCTGTCTGCATAAGGAGAACAGCTGGCAACAGATTGAGGACAGTTCCCCTCTACTTCACTTTGGGGAGGCCACAACTGCAGTACCATGCCCAGTTCTGGGCTTCTTATACAAGAGAGACATGGACATACTGGAGACAGTCCAGTGAAAGACCTCAAAGAGAGAGCTGAGATTCTTCAGGCTGGAGCAGAGAAGGCTCAAGGGGGATCTCAGCAAAGCATAAACATACCTGAAGACAGCTAGTCACTTTACAGGACTGTCAAGTGACAGGCGCAGACTGGAACACAGATTTGGTCTGCATATCAGGCACTGCTTTACTGTGAGGGTGCCTGCACATTGGCACAGATTGCCCATAGAGGATGTGGATTCTCTGTCCTTAGAGACATTCAAAAGCTGCCCTGGGCAACCTGCTCTAGGTGGTCCTACTTATTAAGCAGGAGGTTTGAACCAGGTGGCCTCCAGAGGCCCCTTCCAACCTCCACCGTTCTGTGATTCTGTGATTTGCTAAGCCAAATGTATGGCATTTCCAGTAGAAAGAGGAGTTCTCTGTGGTTCACCGAATCACACTAATTTTTATGAATCTTATTCAATTTTGATGAACTGGAATTTTCCAGCCAGATTTGTTGATGAGCTAAGACTTGAGAAAGCCTTAAAATTACTGATGCCATGAAAATTGTTTCTTTGGCTATTCTAAATATATATTGTGAACTGCTGACATGTTGGAGGTTTTCAAGCCAGGGCTTGAAAAGAGATATAAGACAGAGACAAAATGAATAAGTTGTAATAAACCTGTCAATTATCTTCTAGGAAATTCTAACACAAACAAAGTTTTATCAAAGACAATTCTGGTATCCACTGATTTTAAGAAAAAAAAAAAGTGTCAGTATTTCACAGACTCCTTTAATTTCATATAATGAAAACACAGCGTATTCCCAGAACTGTATTTCCTGCTGACTGCCTTTCAAGAACTGGAAACCTTTCCTCAGTACTTTTTATCTTCAGAAATAACCTCCCAGATTTAGACATATGTTACTACTAAAATAATCACATCTTGTTCCACATCTCTTCTATAAATTTACACAAATGGTCTCAAATTTTTGAGTATAGCAAAACAACAAATGGTTTTCTTTTGTATTGGAAAATGAGAGCGCAATAACATTCTCTGGATAACGTGTAACCACATGAAGCAACAGCTGGATGAAGTGGCAAGTTATGGCTTCCTATTGAATGGAAAGAATTTAAATCAGAATTTGTAAAATATCGTGCAGTATTGGACAAGCTCACAGGAACAAGGAAAAGCCAAATAAAAGCCAAAAATGTAAATTTTCACATATTTCTGGAAGACAGTATCCCAGTTTTACAGCTTTGCAGTAAGAAATTATTTCCTCCAATCCAAGATGACCATATGCATATGGTTCAGTGCTAGAGAAAGCCTGCCAAATGTTACTCCAAATGAAAAAAATTGGGAATACAATTCTTGCTACAACTGCAGATTGCAGAAACAGAAAGAGAATCTTAGCATCAGCCAGGAAAAAAGAAACATAACACTGGAAGAAAACAGTATTTCATAATTATTCTAATTTTTTTATCCAGTCATCCTGTGCTGTGAAAAAGATTACAGCAATAATGAGAACCTTCCAAATGTAGATAATTTCAGTGCGTGTTCTGTCCTGCAAAATGTACTGTAAAATATATTATGACTGACATTTTGGGGCAGATTGAAAATGTAGCAAATAGTTTTAGCTATGTCAAAAGAGGAAAATAATTCTTAAGTTTCAAAGAAATTAGACATCCAAAGTAAAAACTGATTTTCATGTAATTTCTTACAAACTTTGTATTTCCTTTACATAGGATTTTTTTTTTTTTTTCTGGCTGCACAACTTGACTATCTAGTCAATAGTTTGAGACTTTAACATAAACTATTTCTAAGTTTTTTATATGATAGCAGAATTATTCAATTGCATAGGAATATGTAAGTCAGAAGGAAGTGTCATAGAGTAACAAACCTTTTACAGGAATAGAGCTAATTTTGATTGGTAGCTCAGTCACTTCACAGTTCTGCTCATTTAGAACTAATAAACCATAATAATTTTCTCCCATTTTTTCTTTAGTGTGTGAGACTACTTTACAGATGTGGAAAACAGAACAGGTATGAATAGAAGCAGGTGTAAATGTAAAGGGCATACATAAACAAGCACAGAAACAGATTATCATGGATATGGCATACACCTCCCAGTTTTAACAAGCTATAGCTTTTTGAACTCCAGTAGAAGTGAGAATTATCCATTCCTGATGCAGGACTCATTCTGATGAAAACTTAATTCATTTAGAAAAAGAAACCTTCTCTCCAGAAGAGGGTATGTAGTAGAAGAAGCTATGTGATGTATATGAAAATCTGTGTTCATGTATTTACTTATTTTGTATTGATAATTTATATGTTTTGATGGTTAAAGATACAGGAACCAGGTAGATGCCTAGAAAAATCAAAGCTTAGCTTGTTTGAAAACCAGATTTTTTTCTGCAAATAGAAATTTGAAACTGTATGAATTTGAAAATAAATGTTTTATTTATGGTGAAAGAGTGGCTTCTCCTGATAATCAGCTGAAGTCGTAGCTCTTTTAACTGTATCTTTAACGATTTTCCAAATTTTCTTAAACATGATATAACCTATAAAATCTCCTTCTTTATTTTTTTTTTTTTATCAGTGGACTAATTTGTCAAAAGAACTTAATTTTTTATTGATAAATATTTTCTTTTCTTTGAAATCTTATCAACAGCCAGTTTACTTTCTCTGGAGAATACTTTATGAAAATACTGAGATTTGAGTCTGTATCTGGGACAGACATTCTTATTTTCATTTAGAGGTGATAAACTTAGATTTAATACAGTATGATAGTTTCTGGACAACTGAGAAAGATCATAACAATCTTAAATCACCATTCTGAGTTATCTGAAGCAGCACTGTATTTACCTTCCTGATTGGCACAAGCTGTGTTATTTTCTTCTTTGGCTGTTCTATTTGACTTGTCAAAACCAGATATATGTATTTTCTTTATGACCACCCTACAATGCAACCTTGCAGTAACAGAAATTAATTTCCTCCATTGGCCAAGATATCTGATTTATCATTCATTGAAGTGAAGCCATACTTCTGGATTAGGTAATTTTGGATCTCCATGTAAGACAAAAGAATGGCTCACAACAAAGGTGTCACATTAGCAATGACAAAGGAAACTATTTGTACTGTGATAAACTTCGACCATATTGGTAACTTTGCGAATTCCACTGAGAAAATTTGAGCATTTGAATATAAGGTCCACCTGAACAATGGCCATAAATCCAACTGTTCTCATAAACTAGTAAAATCTTATGCTGTTGCATATAAAGATACAACTCTTCATATTAAATAGAAGAATATAATAATTATTCATTATTATTATTTCATAATAAATGAAGAAATTTAAATTTTATTTCTTCCACGCATACTGCATAACTGATGGTCAGTGATTCATACCCTAGTGTAAGCAGTTTGCAACTATATTTTTTTGTTCTGGAAAAGTGCAACATAATTTCATAAAAGCAGTAATGTATTGTAGTTCATTCTATTGTGTCATTATAAAACAAAAATCGGGAAATGTTCTTTCTATATCTTGGGGTAAAAAAGCAAATGTGACAACAAACACAGAGCAAACAAATAACAGAGTTAAACCAAGAAAGATAGTCAATAATGAAAAAGACATTTAATTTCAGTATAATATTTATCCAATATCTATTTCATATCTAGTTAGTAGTTTCTCCCTTTTAATAAATATTCATATTCTAAATATTCTCAAAAAGAAGTTACTGAGGTGGCTTGATACAAATCTGAAAAATGAAACCCAAAACAGGAGGTGACTTGAGACTCAATGTTATGTTAGTTAAAATGGTTTTTTTACAATTTGCATTCATTCATGGAGTCATAAACAAATTTTTCTTAACCCCCCCCCCCCCCCCCCCCATACATATTTACAACCTGTCATTCAGTGTTGTTCCACTCTTATCTGCCCCAAGTCTTCTATTAACAAGAACCTGGGTTACCCTTGCTTTCTGGGGTGGGTTGTAACAATGATAAGCTTTATATTTCTGATCTTTTGGGGAGTTTAAGCCTTATTAGAAACCCTTTCATTCTATTAGCTTGAATAGGTCCAGTAAGACAGTAGTTCCATAATGAATTGCATAAGTGGACTAAAGTAGTTTGAGATCTGGTGACATCAGTTTTAACACTTTCTTTTCTTACTGAGACAGAGATAGTGTCACTTGGCATGGGACATGACAAAGGAAGGAAAAACCTGCTGACAGTCTGTTTCTCATAGCAAATTGTCACATATTGTATTGTGTTTACCTCTTTGACCTCAAAACACTTCATTTGTTGCCTTCAAGGGGCACACTGCAACCATCTACCTACCAGCATTTTCAGACAACACTCTATTTTAGAGGGACAGTGCCTAAAACATAAATGGATTTATTTCTCTCTGATGCGATCGTTACCACTTTGTGAGACTACTTCGGCATTTTAGAATAGCATAGCATGGCATGGCATGGCATGGCATGGCATGGCATGGCATGGCATGGCATGGCATGGCATGGCATAGAATAGAATAGAATAGAATAGAATAGAATAGAATAGAATAGAATAGAATAGAATAGAATAGAATAGAATAGAATAGAATAGAATAGAATAGAATAGAATAGATTATTTCTTTTAGAAGTGATCTACAATTATCATCTTGCCCAGCTGCCTGACTGTTTCAGGGCTGACCAGAATTTAAAACATGCTGTTACGGACATTGTCCAGATGCCTCTGGTAGGTTCTCATCTCCTTAACTTTGAGCATTTGAAAGCCTAACTCTTTGAAACCACAACTTCAAATAATTTAATAATTTGCAATCCTCAAACGTTTAAGTGAGGATCTTTCTTTTTATTTCATCATTTTAATATAAACTTAGATACATGTCTCCATACATGTTTCATTACTTATGATTACCACTAAAACAAAATAGGAAAAGTTCTTAAGTATTTCAGTGACAGCAATAATAAGCTTAGCTTTTTATTGTTCTTGGGTTTTGCACAAGTTGGACTCAAATGGAGTTTAAATCATGACAGATGTTTTGAAATAGACTGCAGGAGCTACAAGCAATATAATTAGAACTTTTAATTTTGTATTCCTAAGGTGTTTCTCATTAGAATACATATTCTTCTAATTTTCAGAAATTAATTTCTTAATAGAGGAAAACTTGAATGCACTGTGCATAAGAAATTACCATCCTGACTATTTATGTCATGTGCACATGTAACCTGCTACAGGATGGAAGACTGCATGGAAAAATTTATATTACTTTGTCCGAATTATAGTTTGAGGGATCCAGGTTTTATTAAAATAGTTTAAATGGGTGTGTGGCATATGAATTTTTACATTTCACATTTTTTTTTCATATACAGGTTTCATAAACACTCCTGTCATCGATATGTTGTATAATGTCATTTTTATTACTTATATCACATTTTGGTTGCCCTGGGTAATTTCTTATCACAAGCAGTTTCTCAGAATATCTACTAACATGGATAAAGGGATATATTTCAATAATGTTTGTATGAGTAAGATCATAGGAAAGTAAAATTAATCTCTTGCGGAAGCTATATAAATAATTTATTGACATTGGAGAAAATGTGCTTTTATTGTTGTACTCTGTTATAAACATGGGCCAACCTTTTTCTAAATGTGATTGACCTCTGAACTACTCTTCAAAATGAATACATCTGAGTGTTTTATAGTGGACTTGATTTTGGTCTGCAAGAAGGTGTGTAACCTGAAAGTTTGTCTTTGTGTTAATGGTTGATATCACTTTTCTCATTTTCAGCTGAGGCTATATCAGAGAAAGAGGAAATCTATTTTAAAATTTTATCAAAATAATTATACTGTAAGCTAAGCTTAAATTTTTCTGTTTTGGAAAGATAACTTGTATGCAAATGGCAGTTGGTTTTAGAATTCTCGTACCTCAACTTATGCTACATAATCATGCAGTTTTTCCTGACCTTAAAAGTCTGTATGATGTAGCTAAGTCCAGTAACTTATTCAATGGTGGTGAAAATAAGATACATTATACATAAAATATACATTAAAATTCTGCTTAATAGTGGACTTTGAAATTCATTCTGACTGAGATGGAGAAAGCCGAAGAGAATGAAGATCAAGTCTTTGTTGAATAGACTAGTGTGGCTCAGATTACTTCAATGGTTTTTCACTGATTTATACCAGCTGAAGATCTGGCTTGCTCACGGAATTTTCAGAATCACAGTTGGCTTATTGAAATAAATTTTTTTTCACCATTCATCCAATCTTAGCTCTATTGTATTTACACTATCTGGAAAATCAGTGGAGTTTTTTCAAAGTTCAGTTTTCAGTTTAGATTTCACACCAAATAAATGCAAAATCCGTCATGGCAAGGAAAACCCTGATAATAAATACTATTAAGTTGGTTCACCATGGTGAAATGGACCAGATGTCATAAGCATGCATTTAAAACTGTCCTGTTTCAGGAACAATGTGCCGAAAGAGCACATGTGGGCAATCTCCACAGAGGTCATGCAATTTCTGTTATTTAGAATGTGTATATGGCATTCTGTAATGTCCCAGTGGTTATAGGAGATTAGAAATCAGTTGCAATATCACAGAATGAAAGTTATTATTTTTACTCAAAATTATATAAAAAATCAGCTTCTGAATTCCATATGTATGTGTGTATACATTTATATTTACATTATATGTTATTAATTGGATTTTTAGCAACCTGTGGGAGGTCTGCCATTACCTTGAGTGATGCCAGAATTTCACCCCAGTGTCAAAGACTTGTCAGAATGCCTTTAAATACATGTCTGTGCCAGAATCAAATGCCTTGGAGGATTTGATGTGTTTAAAAGATTCATGGCGTTTGTTCAAGAATGATTAAGTGACTATGCTGAATAAATACTATTCATTTATGTTTGGCGAGGTAATCTCATTCATACCCTCAGGCTAATGAAAGCCAAGTTAAGAATACATACAGCACTTAGACACACAGCGTAAGGGGATTTGAGGGTCATTGGCATCTATTTGAACATTGAAATATCAGTGCCCAGGCCAAATTGTTTCATTAACCTTCTCATTCCCTAATTCACAGATTAGTTATCACGTTGCTGTCTTACTTACTCCTTTCCTCTGGCTAAAACTGTGATGTCAGCCCCACCACATTACTACAAAAAGTTTTCTTTTCATGTTCTAGATTGCTTTCATTATTGCTGGTAGTACCTTTTAAGTCATCCTCTTATTCAGATCTCTTACAGAGTATGCTCTTTCTATTCAGTTTCTACTGCTAGGTATTGATTAAAAAAATTGGAGAAATGATTGAACTGGTGTAACTAATAAATAATGACATAATAGGTGAGAAAACTGATAGAACAAAAGAAAAGGAGATAGAGAAAGAAAGGAGAAAAAGAACATTTAGATGGCAGCAAATAGATTGCTGCAAGGATACATTTACAGAGATGTAAGAAAAAAAAAGCATGAAAGAAGGAATAAGGGATTATGAAAGAAGGACCTAGGAGATAGAGAATATGAAGACAAGATCAGCTGAAAACTCCCAACAAACACAAGCTCAAGTATGAGCAAATTGTGTAGAATTTATCCCGTTTTGAAGGTTAAACAAAAAAACCAAAACAAACAAGCAAACAAACAAACAAAAAAAAACCTACCAAAAAAAAAAAAAAAAAAAAAACAAAAAAAAAAAAAAAACAAAAAAAAAAAAAAAAAAAAAAAAAAAACAAAAAAAAGAGAAAGAGGAAAAAGAAACTAAACATTCTGAACAGAACAGCAGTTCTGAGATTCCACAGACATCAACTTCTGGGCCACTGAACTTAAAATTTATATGTAGTGGAGACTAGTAAGTAAACAAAAAGTTTGTTGCTGTAAATTAATTCATTTGCTCACATAAAAGGGAAATTAAAAATTAAATGTATTGCAAAGAGTTTCGGTAAGGTTTGAAAACATGCAGTGAAGACCAGTAAAAAGGGAGATAAAATCCAATATAGTTAATAGATAACATATATAGTTAATATATATTATATATAACAATATATTATAATATATAATATATAACATATGTAGTTATATACAACATGCAACAAAACAGTATACATTTCAAAAAAAAAAAAAAA
>VZRN01000979.1:30603-68290 GCA_013397935.1 Dasyornis broadbenti
AAGGCACTATCCCCTCTCAGGGCAAAAAAATTGAAGCTATGAGAGAGAATTGTAGGGAAACATGATATCATAGCTCAGAAACAATCCTAAAAGCATGATCAAAAGTTAGAAAGCAAGTAGAAGGGAGAAAATTCACTGAATGTTCCAATACAAGATCAGGGAATACTGATGAAAGTGTCAGGCAGCAGGTCACTTTTCACATATGATTTGGAATGCCAAAATTTTGTGGAGGTTCAAGAAGCAAAGAGATGCATTAATGAAAGATTATGTATTAATTTAGTAGGAAATCTGATATATTAGCTTTGGATCAGTTCCAGTTGTGTGATGAGGTCTTTTAGAAGAGTCCTTCTGCAAGGTCTGGAGTATCAGGGGTTCTGCTTGGACACTGTGCTGAAGACAAATCAGTAGTTCTTTATTATATTTGCCTTATTTTTGTATTTCTTTACCATGTCAAAATGGCCACTCAGGACAGAAGGAAAACAAATGCTTCTCTGACACCCGTGATGTTTGAACTCTGTAGTTTAAATATCAGACAAAAATGCCGTAGCAAACAGGTAAGTTAAAATTAGATATATATTATCAAAATAATCTAAAAGTTTTATTTCACTCAGTAAGAAAGTTGATGAAAAATTTATTCCAGCTAATCAGTTCTTGGCTAAGTTAGAGGCCAAGTTAAAGTTTTTTTTCAACTCTTTATCTTATGCGGCTTTTCAGTTGTTAAAGAAGTTATGTGGATAGTCCTGTTTTTTTTCATTTTTATATACTTTGTCAGGCTCCCAACAGTTCACTCTCACAGGCTGTATATGATAGCACAATCCACAAGGGAGATAGTCCTGTATCTAATTAGTGGCTGTCACTCAAAATTGATTCAGAATGGTGAGAAATATTGTGTCAGTCTCTAAATATTTCTGAAATAATACTCTTAAAACTTCAGTCTGTTAAGCCATTCAATTTAAGTAAAAAGCTCATCTTTGTCCTCAGTGCAAGTGCAGCTTATTGGCATGAATCATCTCCAAAACTGTCTGGGAACATGTTCATATTTTTTCCCCTAAGAAAATGTCATTTTGGCAAAAATAAAACCTTTTTGGAAGAACATTTTCATTGGGAAAGTATTTCTTAGATCCAGACAACAATTGCTAGCCAAATCTGTGGAAAAATAGATCTAGCTTACACTTCCTAATTGTTCATAAGGCTCTAGTCAGGTTGGTAAAACACTGGATTTTCTGCATTGTAGTAAACACCACAAACACTGGGCAGTGTCTTCTCTGATTTGTTGTGCTTTGCCACATTCTTTAAATAATTAACTGCTTATTGAGCCAAAGTAGTGCAGTAATATCAGGCAACGGCTAAGAAGTTCATTATTCAGCTAATTTATGTGAAATTTAATTTTGGATCCCCTCATACCATTTTTCCTGTGTTATTCTGTTTCTGGAAGCATGATTCTTGGACATGTTTAGAAAAAAAAAAAAATATACCATTCAGTATTTAAATGGTTCAGCAAATTTCCAAACACATCAGAATATTCTCACTAACAGCAAATTAGGAACTGCATGAACTTTGAAATACACCAACTTACCTTTTCCTAGCAGATATGGCAGATCACCAGAATCTCAAGCTTGTTTTTGCTGCTTTATGACTTACAGACAGAAGCTCTCTAAGCAGAGAAAAATAGCATCTGTACACCCCACTGTATTTTCATTGTGCATTCATTCTACATTTTATGAACATTTGTGGATGCCATGCACATTGAAAATATCAGAAATCATCCAAGTACTTAAGAATGTTAAAAAATACCTGAAGATTGAACTTTTTGCGCATAAATACATGAATAAAGATTGTTTGTGTTATTCCAATAGCTCCCTCCATTTCCACAAAGAAAGCTCTACTTTCTTAACCAAGAATTGAGGATAATGTTTGGCTATTGTCGCTACATGGGCCCAAACCCTACTGAATGTCAACAGAGAATTTTGGACTCCAGTGTTTAGGCTAATTTTCCCCAGCCAAAGAAAGTTGTCTTTATTCTATTGGAACCTTTCTAGGTATCACTGATTCAAGCACCAGTGTCAGATACATTTTCTGTAGGTGTGATCTGCCATGTGGATCTTCAGAAAGAACCATTAACAGCACTGCAAGCAATATGAGGTCTTCACTATATAAATATAAAATGCAAAAATACACTAACAGAATCAGTAAATTATGATTTAACTGAAGTTTGTTGGAAAATAAGTTTTCTCTGTTATTCACTTTAATGAGACCAAAATGTCAGCTTTCTGGTGGAAGTAGCTAAATCAAACACCTCATGTAATTTCTGTACAATATTTGGTAGAAAATGTAGCTGCCTTCTTTCCTCTAAACATTGGGTTTTCTAGTTAGACTATCTTTGATTTGCCATGGTTTGCTCTTGTAAAGTAATTTACTCAAAAATGAATTGTCTGAGAGCAGTGCTTTCTACATAAAGGAGAATGGTAAAAGAGGAAATTAAACTACATCTTTTATCAAACTGTATAATAGCATGTATACACAAGAATATTTTGAAATACATTTATTTTTAACAAAATTAAAATTTTGTTTTTCAACAGCTCAAAGTTTCCATTGAGCAAAAATACTTTAGGAAATAGTTTTGCTGTTGTCCAAATCTATTTTCCATTAGAAATTAATGTTGAGGAAAATACTAAATGTAGCCTGTGTCTAAAAATAATATTAGAATAAACTGGAATTTTAATACTAGAAAAGCCTGATTTTTTCTCCAATAGTTAATTCAGGCCTTTGTCTTTGAAAAGTTCACTTTCAAAACATGAAAAATAATTCAAATACTTGAATCAGCACAGTGTTTCTTGTCACAAGATTCAACAGGTTTATGAATTTCAATCAACTATCAACTATCTGAACAGAAACAGTCTAGGTATAGCAGTAGAGTAGCAGCTACTTTTCTGTAACTTTTCTATCTTTTTCATCCTTTCTTTAATGAATGGTTGTCTGTGAATCTTCTGTTTTTAAAAATGTGTCCTAATGATTACTTAGCCCAGTATGTGCACCTACATTCATTATTTCTAGGTTGCTTAGTTATCTTAATACTAACTTTCTATGCTAAACAGAAGTGTTCAGTTTGCCTTGATCCTGCTTCCTGATTCTTTTACTTTGCCTAACATCCTTTTGATATGCAAAAAAATTATAAAGGGGAAATTTTCATATAGCCCTTAATGTTTCTTGTTGCTTGGATTAGAATATTTTTACAAAAAATAAAGTAATAATTTATACTGAAAATATTTATGCCAGTTAAAACAAAATACACAGCTGCTGTGGCAAGGAAACCTATTTTCATAGAACTTGGAATCTACAGATCTTCTCAGTCAGAATATTAATTTCAGTGTTTCTGTTAAGCTTCACTGCTTCTGCTACAAGGCTTTTCAGTGAAGTGCAAAGGATCAGCAGTAAATTATAAAATCACCATTGGTTTCAACCTGCGCAAAGTGAGACAAAACTCAAACAGCTCACTGATCAGCCTTTTAATGACCAAGCAGTTGGGGTATATTTTGTAAGCTTTATTCAATGAATGCCAAACATGTGTTCAGTATAAATAATAATCCTTCCCGTGTGAATGTTGTTTCTACTGGCATTCTTATCAAGGTCTGTGTTGAAATATGTCCTTGGTATCTCTAGTTCCAAATATCAAATCACAATTTAGAAATCACACGATCATATAATCATCAGAATTGTAGATAACACTTGGCAGTGTGAAAGAATGGATTGCTGATATTTTCCAATGGGAAGTAGAAAAAGAATGTATAACTATGTGAACAGTTCCATATAAAATATATTGGAAAAAAAATTGTTGACATGGCAACCTTTTTCCATTGACAGGGAGGAAGATGAGGATGAGAAACATATGCAGTAAAAGATACAAGACTTAGAGCAGGCACAAGAGAAATGTAAAAATGGCCAACATATTTCACCCAACTAACCAGGAAAATTGCCAGATTAATTTTTCTTTCCTTCTTTGTCCCTTAATGAAATCTCATTTGTTTTTGAGAGAAAATAGCTTTGTAAAATAGTTTTATATCCAGACAGAAACAAAGCCAAGGGTGAATACAAAGCTTTGGACATGAAGTACAGATGAAGGAAGGTTCTGTTTTAGAAATTCCAGCCAACATCCTTCTGGCCAACCTTTTCCCTTCAGTCTTGCTCTATGACTTTCATATTGTCTGGAAAGAAAAGTAAAATTTTGTGTATTTTCTTTCTGTTCATACTGAGTCATATGGTTACCAAGCATCTGTTGCAGAAATGAGGCACAGTGCTAACACTGAGAGATGTTTCTAACTTGTTAGAATTTCTGATGGCACTGGCTGTAGTAAAGTTGTGAAATCCATGGCTTTATGGCTTTCCAGTTTCACTGAGTTTCATCTTGATGAAGTTTCACATAAACCTCAGCTGAAAATCTGTTGTGTCATTTCAGTGCACTTGCTAGTAAATAAGACTATGCATTCTCATACTTGAAACAAACAGAAGTAATAAATATATGTTATTTTAAGGCATATTCAACATTAAAAATATTTGTATTAGAATGAAAATAAATCTTTTCCGACTGGAGGAGCTGAGGTTGTTTAATTACTACCTGTTTTTTGGGAAAGAAATTAAAAAGGTTACCTATAAGACCTTTGTCTTTACCTAACTGTAATATACAAAACAAGAAAGACTGTCAATGAACTCATTAGAGCTATTGTTGAAGCACTGGGCTGGGATTAAACACATAGACATATTTATCCATAGCTCAGATGACCTCTGATCAACACCCTAACTGTTCTGAATTCCATTCCAATTCTTCCTAGACTGTATTTGAGGGTATATATTTGGCTTGCTTAATTAATGGATGCAGTGTTTGCATGGGATTTTAAAAGCCAAATGTTGCAGTGCCCATAGCTCAAAAGTGCAATGTGTCTGTATATGTAATCTGTAGATTCTGTATTTTATGAAAGCAGATTAATATCTGCTTCAAAGGTATGTTAGAAAAGTGAATAAAGAAGAGATGTCCGGACATTTACTATCATTGGATTCATACATAAACCTGACCTGTACTGGTTGTTTTAAAATAATTGCTACAGTCAAATTAGCACTAGACATATTCTATAAATGAGCAAGTGCAAAGAACAGTTTAGGTTGAAGACTTTGGTAGCTGTACTGAACAGACACAAGTCCATTCCTTTTTTTTTTTTTTTCCCCAGGTACTTAGCTGGAGACTGCAAAAGTGCATATATGTACATACAAATTTATTTATTTATTTATAATTTTGCAACTTACTGGTAAGGGATGCCTGGAAGAGGTTGCATTTTAGACCAATGGTGCTAGTGACATGTTAATCTGAACAAAACTGCACTGCTATTATTGTTAAAATAATAAGATGCAAGCTGCTGGGCTCCTCCAGACTCTACTTGTTGGGCTTTTTTCTTACTGTTGAAAAGCTCAAGAAAAATTCCAGAAACCAAGAATTCATAATCCTGTGATCAAGGATTGCCAAGTGTAATGGTAGTGTTGGAACATGAATAAGACAGAAATAGAAGTTACATAAACAACACAGCTGACCCCTTTTTATCAGAGTTTACAAGAACAAATACTGTGCCTGAGAAAAGAACAGATAAAGTCAAAATATGACCAAAATAAAACTGCCGTGTTTCAGTTAGAAGATACCTGGAGATAGACCTGTGGTTGGATTTTCACTCAGGTTCCTCAAAAGTACTTTAGTGATAACGCAGACCACTTTAGGCGCTTAAGTACCCATTTAGGCTACACTGATATCACAAACTGCCACCTTTCTCCAAAGCCCAGTATATTCTCTCTGTATTTCAGTTTCTGTCTACGAATTTGTTTTCACATCTGTTCTCATTCCAGCCTGCTGTTACCTTAGCTGAAGTTCAGTCCCAAAGGAAGGCTCCTAACCTAAGCTCAGTAGACTCAATTTTGAAGGCATGTTCTGACCACAAATCTGAAAATAGATTAAAATAAAATTTCTCCAGATACTGACCAACAATTTTTACTTTTAGCCATATTGTTCATGCAGAACATCCAGAAAGTTTTACAGTAAAAAGACCTTCTGTATTAATTTTCTCAGATGAAATTCCTTTGTCAAATTAGGCAAAGTAAGAATTTGAAGTTATGTCCTGACTATTTAACCTGGTCCATTTGTTACACAAGAGCTGCATGTTTCTGCTTATTCCCTGTTTGGGGTTTCCCTTCTGCCTATACAAACACACACAAGTAAAACTGGAATCTATCACCTTGCTTCCGGGAAAGGAGTGTACGGGCTTAGGACTGCATCATACTTCTTGGTCAGTTCAAGAGACAATTTTTATGAACCTTCTTATATCACATAATTAGGTAAAATGTAGCAGTTACTGATTTCACTAGGTAATATCTGCATCAAAATTAGCGGACAACTGTATAAGCATTTCAGAGTGACTTTACATTAAGATATTCGGAATCATATCTGTCTGCTTTGAAAATCAAATATCTTAGATCGAGTTTAAAGATAGACATAGTGAATTAGTAAATGAATGTGAGGACCGAGCAAGCAAGATGAAAATAGATATTGGATTCAAAGCCATTAGCTCATTCCTTATAGCACCAGGACTGAAATTAGAATTAGCTATGCTGTGTTTTGATGAATGCCTGTCTTGATGAATATTGAAAAGATAATGACCATGTTTTCAGAAAAGACTAATTTTCAAATAATTTTGGAAAAAATACTATGGGAGTGATTTGGGTACCTAAACAGAGACATCTGCTGCCACTGACATCATTCTTGTCCTTGTCTATAAGGGCACTTGCCAATTAGCCAAAGTTTCGGTATCAAATCTACTCATCTTTTATAGACCACAGTTTTCCAAAGTTAATAATTCAACTTTATTTAATGATGGGCCAATTTTTCCTTCAATTAACTCAGAGTTCTTTCCCTCTCCCTCCAGATGTCACGGCATGCAGAAAATGGCACCTGATACTATTTACCTGGCACCAAGCATAGTTTAAACCCACTGAAATTACACTTCCATTAAATACAATCTGTCTATGAGCTTCTTTCTATCCAATGTCTTTCCTCTTCAAGTCACCCTCCTTCCTTCAGGAGGGGACAAACGCCAACAAAACAAACAGCTTCTCAGAGTAGCTCACAGAGAATACCATTTATAGCGACCTTTTCTGTACCACTGTTCACTGGAGATACAAAATATCTGGAGACAACACTGATGTGAAAGGTTTTTCCATTTAGGATAGAATTTTGGCTAGAACAGCTCCCAAACTCTGTAAGGGAAGATCCTGTAACATTGCCTGAAGTACTGAAAAAAAGCTGGCTTTGCATTTACTACCCAGACAGAAAGAACAAAAAATTCATTAAAAATGTCATGCTGAGTAAATAACTGAAGCACTTCATATTTCTGTCACTAAATTTAATGTCATTTCTGGTATTGTCCCATTCTAACGATATGCAGAATACCTCCTAACACAGGCTGAAGTTTAGTATGTCTGCATTTCCCAGCTGATAACCAAATTCCATACTGGTGTACTGCTGAGAGTCAGATATGGATGTGGCAGGAAATCATTTAGATGTCCTTGAGAAGATCTTATTTTAGAAACAACTGATGCTTTGGAAGGAGCTAGACTATAGGAAAAGGCTCTTGTTTTGTTTAAAATCACTAAATATGCAGATATTTAGAAATGCTAAGCAGAGGTGTTTTAAGACAGCAGTATCAACTTTAAAATAGTTTGCTGAATTCTGATGCCTGGATCCTACAAGTGATTCCTGAACTAGAATGAAAAAGCCATCTTTTAATAGTAAAATGCAAAAGATGCATTTGTATTACCTAATGGAGGACAGTATGAAGGACAAATGAGGCATGTGGAGTCTTATGTGTTGCTATATTTACAACTCAAAGAAACATTTAAATTTTTTGTTTGGTTGGTTTTTTGTTTTTAAGGCACAGTTGGCTGTTGCCTTAACATCAAGACACAGTTTCACCCTTACTTATAATTTGTTATTGTGTTGGATACAAGCCTTGTTCCACTGCATTTCATATATTACATTGTTTTTAGAGAGCATGGACATAATGTTTTCATATTTTGTGACAAGTTTCAATGATTCAGTAATATTTCCTAGAGATAAATACAAAATTAATTTTCAGTCCAGTTTTTATTACTAATCCACAAATAATGAGGAAATATGTTGGCTAATCTGAGCAGCTCTGTTTCAGATTCAGATACCTTTGGAAAAGGAATTATTTTCCATTTTTAGCTGAGTTGCATGTTCTCTAAACTGATTCTTTTCCATGGAAAACATTCATTGATTAACACAGTGACTGAAAAACACACCTACACATGGCTGTTCTCTGATGTTGTCTTTAGTGAATCAGAGCAAAACAGCATTTTAGGTCAAGCGAAACATTATGACATCAAGATCTCTCTGCAAAAAAAAAAATTTTACAACAAATACTTTTCATTAGTTGAGATTATCAGCTATTTACTTTGGGTTTTATCCACAAAATCTCTCCATTAGTATTTGAAGAAGCAAATTGGCTACTGAAAAATGCTGCCAAAGACTACTTATTGCAGAAGTTGGTTTGAAATTAAAGGCAGGAAATGAGATAAAAAACCTTTGAAACATGCCAAGTGCTAGCACAAGTTTTATTTGTTAAACTTATACTTCAAACCCTCAGGTAAAGTGAAGAAAATGAAAAAAAAAAAAAAAATTAAAACACAATTTTAAAAGATATAACTTCAAAATATAATTGTGATTTAATTTTTTTCAACTAGTAATAGCATGAGTTTTTCCATGAGAAATAGTCTAACAATAGTTACTTTGTTTAGATTTTATTGTTTTCAATAAAATAACAAATATCTTATTAGAAAACAAAGTATATTAATATAATAAAAATATATATTTTAAAGAAAAAATCTGTTTGAAGAGGCAATGGTTGTTTCTTTTCCTAATTCAACTTCTCTACCCCAAAGTTAAAAATTAAATACAAGCAATGTTATTTTCTATCTTAAGAAATTCCCTGGTGTTTATAAAACCCTAAATACAAGTAATTGCACAGGCTTCATGACATTGCTAGATCTTGACTTCAACATTTTTATAACGTGGACTTGGAGCAAAATGACAGAATCCCATCCTAATGATGTGCAAACTTGTTCAGACAGAGAATTATAAGAACAGCGATAGAGCTGAGCTAGAAGTCCTAGGAGGTTTTTTCCCGTCTGTCTTTCTGGAGACCTCCTGCTAAGAGGTGAGATTTTTCTGTCTTTAAGAAAAGTAAGTGAGGTCTCTGGAAGCTAACCCTTTTTGTAAATTAAATACTATTATGAAATATCTGGTCCGTTAACACTGTAATTCTTTCTTTAGGATTTTTGTGTAGTTAATTTGGGCTACCTTTGTCTAAAATAATTACTGAAGCACTCCAGAGCTTCCTTATTTCTGTCTTTTTCTCCCCATTTCATTCAGCATTCAGTAAGTACAGCAGTTATCTTAGAGATAATCCCCTTTGCACTGGATCTTTTATATCCAGTATTCAAAAATCACTTCCACATACATTCTTTTGCTATAGAATGGCTTCACTGTGTATTAGAAGCCTGGTATTCATAACCTCTACCTCTCTACACTCCACTGAAAATTGGAAAACTTGTGTCATTTTGCACCCAAGAAAACCCCCACACCTATGGGAAGCACCTTAGCAGTTTTGCTAACCACGAAAACCAAATAAAGGTTAAGCGTAAGCAAAACCAAAACTTAAAACCAGATAAACAGATAGGAGATTATACTTTCTGAAGTCGGCTTTCACTTTCCCTAACTCTACAAGTTATCTGTGCGTAGGTGACTAGTAGTATTATATCTCCTGTTATATTCTATTATGCACACTCATGCACTGTGTATCTTAAATATAGGGTATATATACTACTTTATTTCTGTAGACAGCTGTATATCCATAATTAATAGGCACATGTTTTGAAGTTTGGCTATAATAATTAACACGAAGATACTCATCATATAATGCTAAGTAATACTAAGCATAAATTTATCATATTTCTTGCAGAAAAGGAATATGTAGTAAGCAATATTAAAACTGATAAGCAGTAAAAGAAACCCCAGTCTGATGTCACAAATAAAACCACCAAAAATAAAGTTGTAGTCCTTCATTTTTGTAATTTCAGCTGATCTCAATAAGACCATTAACTACATACATTCTATCATGACAGAAAGACACTCCAGCCTATTTCCTGAGATAACAGTAATGTAAACAACCAGACATATAAACAGCCTTGGGAAAAAAAGTAAATGCCAACTTCCCACTGAATGCCTGGCAAGAACTGCCAGTAGCAATGTCACTAAGCCTTTCAAAATATACAGCTATCAAAACACCTCCAAAACATCCCCAAAATACTGTAACCTTAAAAATTTTCACTGATGGATTGCAAATCTAGAATCAGGCTCTCAGTCTCCAGTGTATAGTAGTAGAAGTTAAAATATGAATTGAATCGGGCTATTGGATGACAAATCCCACACTTTGGCATCAGTTTTGAAAGGTACATGTTTCTACACATTCATATTTTCATACTGTATCAAAAACTAAAAACAAACTGTGTGTTTGTGTCTGTTTCAACAGCTGCCTCAAACTGAGACATTATATTATGGCAGAATTATTATAATTTTTGATTAAAGAGAATCTGTCTTTCCAGGAGGATTTTCTCAGGTAGCAGGTATCTTGTTTCTTGAGAAAGATGATTTTTCAGACCATCTTGTCAAATCCAGTCTTTTCATGAGTCAGAATAAAGACACGTTGATTACTTAAAAGACTTATTGGTTCACTCTTGAAACTTTTAGAAGAGTTGAATAGTCTGAATTTGGGAATTACTGCCATATGGATTAGGAAATTCTGTCTTTTCCAGAAATTATAAGTATTATGCATTAAAATAAAATAAACGTTATTTTACAATGTTGACACCATTAAAAAATAACTGTATTAAGTTTAAAATATCACAAGATATAAAACTTAATCTGAAGGTCCTTAGTTTAAAATCACTACAGTCTTTAGTCTAAAAATAAGTTTTATGTTAAGTATTATTTTCAGAGATTAATTAGGTACAGAATTGAGATTATAGAGCTTTTCATATGAGAGAATACTTGTCTGTCTGACTGAATGCACCACTGTCATCTTGGAATGCCTAACACATAGGAAATTAATCCTCATATCTAAGTTTTCTGATAGATGTGTCATAGAAGATTGATAATTTAGGGAAATTGGGATGCTGTTTTATATTAGCAACTTCGACTTTAGTAAAATGAGAGTTATGAGCAGTATAAAATCTATGGCACTACCATTTCGCTTTTTCTCATAGTCTTCACATATTTTGTTGTCACATACTATTTACATAAATAACAAAGTAGTTCTAGCAGAATATTCAAGATTTATCAGTATAGTTAATGGTCAAATTTAAGCAATAATTTTAAGCACAGACGTATAGAAAAGATCTGGGGGTTGTTTTTGTAAAAAAATATTGCTATGTTTGTCTTTTAGGGCAATACTTTATGAAAAATTACGAGTACACAGTTTCCACTGCACACAGTATGTTTCCACATTTAGTTTACATATAGTTTCTCACTCTATGTAAATTAAGATTTTATCCCAATTTTAAAAGTTCTCTTTAGCAACAGATTACATACTCTGCTAAGACAGCTAAAAAGGAGTGCATACTTGCTCCTATTTTAACAGTTACCTTGGACTGGATCATTATGCTATTCTAGCCATAACAGAATTATTCTAAATTCTGCTTAAAGAAAATCAGTCTTCCCAGGAGGATTTTCTTAGGTGGCAGGCATCTTGTTCTTTATCTAGAGAAAGCTAATTCTTCAGATCATTTTGCCAAATACAGTCCTTTCCTGGGTCATAAGGAGACAAACTGTCAAATTTTATAAATAAACTCCTGGATTATTTCTAGCTTCTGAATAAAAGCCAAAAGGCAATGCACTCAGCCATTAAAATGTTTTGAGAGAAAAAAATTAGTAGATACAGGAAGTAATTAGAGTGTCTGATAAATTTCAATATCTGGAAACATATCCTGCCTATTCAGGTTGATATTTTCAAGAGTAAGGGGTTAAAGATCTTGTCAGCCTTCAGTAATAACAGCATTCAGTCAAGTCACTTTTCTATGTGTATTAAATCTATTCAGCAAATTTGTTTGCTGAGCCTGACGTTTTATTTCACATGCATATAGATGTCATGCCAAGTATGAAGTGGACAACCCTCTGTAAATAACACAAGAGAGAGATGGTAAATCAAGTCTTTAAACAGACAGATTTCTAAACAGGGCAGTGGATAATGATGTGGGATATGCATCACATAATTAATGTGAAGCTCACAGATTTGGCATGCTAATAGTCACAGTATCAAAAATGCCCATTTTGCTTTCAGGAAAGTAATAATTCAGATACATTTTTCCAGATTCAGAGCCTGATAAAATGTCCATTAATATTAACAAAACCTGTCAGTTGACTTAACTGATTGTCTGTCAGGTTGCTGAGTTAAAGGTTGTGTGTACAATAGTAAAAATCAAGTTTGAGGTACAATTTTACTCTATGACACATTCTATTTGCTTTGTTCATCACTATGTCCATTAGCTTCTGCTAAAATAGCAGAAGCTGCTTGATTTCCTCCAAGAAAAATCTCCTTGGAGAGCAGAAAATGACAGGTATACTGAAAAGCAATCACAGAAATACTGTGCATTTGTACTAACTTAACGGTTGGGTTTGCGGCAGTAACAAAACATTTTGGAGCTCCCCACGCTACAGCATGTATTTTAGCTGGAATGATGTAGTGATGTTAAACCAGGCCAGATAACGTTTCTAAGAAACAGTGATTCTTTCTTAGAATAAGAAGAGGTCATATTTTCAGCACTAAAATTAAACAGAATAATTTTCAGGAAGTTCCTTATCTAGAAGTAATAATTTAGATTCTGCTTTCCCTTTTTCAAATTTGTGATTTGATTAAGTGAAAATTGGATGGCTTTGGTATATTTGAGAGTAGAGTTTGACCTAGCTGGGCTTTTTTCTACATTGCTGAAATTTTGGCTAGTCTCTCATAAACAACAAGAAAAATCTAAGGGAGTAATAATATAGATAGGAACACTGAAAGTTTCATAAATCATGCAACTTCAATCTGTGTTTCAAATTTGTTATTTCAGATACTGTTTCTTTCTCAGATAAATTGTTCTCTTCCCACAAAGTTAAATTTTAAAATTATGGTAAGTACAATATACAATCATTATCTAAAAAGTACATAGTATACTAAGATCTAGAGGTCCAAGAAATTATGTCATCAAATTAATGAAGATATTAAACATCTGTGTTAGCTATGTAAAGTTTATCAAGTAGCAGTCTCTAAATATAAAATGGAAATAGATCAGATTCAGGAGAACACATACAGAAAAAATTTAAAACCTGTTTTCCTGGTAAGAATATAAGATATTTAGGCACATTGTCAAAAAGCAGATTATAGTACCAGATAGGATTTAGGTACCTAAGTAATTCTGAGAACCTAAATATTCTTCTGTGGAAATAAATCATAAGGCTGAAGATACAGAAATTTTTAACTTAAAATATTAAAATCCCACAGTACTTAAGTTAAATTAATGATAATCTGTATACTGCTGGGGGGAATCTTGGTAAAATATTATGACATTTTTGGACACTAACAGGATGAGAAGTGTGTCAGAGTTTAAACAAAATTAGGCCATAATCTTTGGAAGTAAACTTAGACATTGTTTTTCCCTTCAATCCTCCATCTCTTTTTACAGTTTGTTAGTATACTGCATTCCTGATGTGTATTGAGCTAAAACGAATTTTAGTGCTAGAACTTACAAATCTTTTTCAACTCCAGAATGTTTCCTTTTCTCATGATGAAGAAATATCTACTTACAGATCGATCAAAGGCCACTCTGTTTTCCATCACTACACTGGTTTAACTGACTGCTCCCTTTTTATGTGTGGAGCACATATTGCTTCTAGTGCCTGTTTTTCTTTTATCATAAATCCAAGTCCCCATAGAATAGGAAGATATTTGTTCACATTACTTATGTTTTCAAGTAGGAACATGAAGTTCAAATTCTGAAATATGTTTGAAAAGAAAAGTCAGAGCTGTTGTTATTAGAAGGAATTCAAACTTCTTGTAACACTGACATGAAACATTGCACTCATTGTTATGGGAGAAGGTCAGTAGTTCAGACAGAATCTGTATTACAGACAGTTCCAAAAATGAAACGAAAGGAGCACTGAGAATATGTTTTTAAAGCACTTTTCTCTATACTCACTTACATGTTATTCATGAAAGCGTGGTGGCTTTGCATCATAGAGACAATCAAAGCAGTGATTTATAGAACAGCCTTATCATAACATGTATTAAGGAGTGAAACGAAAATGTAGTCCAAGACTTCACAGTCACTCCTGGTTTTTTAGGAAGTGTGTATAACAGAGAGAGGCTATTAATGGAGGCATATTTACTTTTAATAGATGGGGTCCTAACAGGAGTGGATGGGCACTTGCTGAAAAGCACTTAAGTGTTACAGACAAAAATTATACCACAGGAATCCTAGTAACAAGACAGTGTGCAATATCACTGCAATAATTGGATTACTAATTTGATTTGATCATATTATTAAATAATAAAATGAATTAATGATGTTTAGCCTTTCTTCTTAGGAATATGAAACAACTGATAAAGTCATAAGATCATTGCAATTCTTGGACCATGAATGTTTGAATGTTTGAATTTTTTGTTCTCAAACAAAATGGAGAATGTTTGAATTTTTTGTTCTCAAACGCTATATGAACTTTCAAATATCTACACTACGTAAAATGTTTTGTCTTCTATTTGCCAGGGAATTATTTTGAACAAGAGTAACTTATATTGCAGTGTGTACAATGTAAATTAGAAGAGTAATTTATATAGCCTGCTCAACACAGGCAATTGCTATAACATTTTGTTGATTTAGAGTATTCATCATATGTGAACATTTAATTATGTCTGATATAAACATTTCTGTAATAAACAGTGATGAGACAAATGAACAAGATTTCCTAAGCAGTCAAGCTAAACAACTCTTGTTTGCTTACCGTATGTTATGAAATCATAACATACATTACAGACTGCTCTCCTGTGCATGTGCAGTGGTACGTTGCACCATCAGTTTTCTGAGTGCCACCCTATAACCTTCCCTTGTGTAAAAGGATTGTGTTGATAAAATTTTTTGTCAAACAGTAAAAAGATATTATATTTTGTATCATGCTATAAAATAGTAATTATTTTTATGAGAGCTATAATTCATGTTACATTCATGTCAAACAATATAATTATGTGGGCATGTAGTTGAGGTGGAATACATGGAAACATGACTAAGCTAATTTTAGTAGCAACTGAAAAGTCTTATTAATTACTACCAAGAACCAAACTGTTGGATAACATAAGTATGACAGTAATGTCTCTATGTTCCAAGATTACTTTGAATGGAAAGATTACATCCCACACTCTTTAAACCCCCCTTACAAAACTTTAACCCACTTACCCAAGCATCAGTCAGCTGTAGGCTCATGTTTTCATTTCTGTATACTAATTGCTGAATTCTTTTACTGATGAAATACATTAATTGTAATTTATCAAAATCTTAAGTTCTCAATATTTTTATTAATGTTTTTTGTCAAGTTGATAAAACAGAATGAAATTTAACTTGGGAGTTTTCAGACTACTTAAATGTGATTCTAACCAGTCATTAGTAAGTGACTGGGTTTTTGTCTTGAACTTGATGAACTGGATCTCACTACTAAACAGTGATTGGATTTACATGTGGCTTGGAATATTCAATGGTACACACTCAGTGCATGAGCAACACAGTTGTGGAGCTAGGTCTGGACCCACAAAATTTTAAGTATTTCTTCCTTTACTGTCAAAATACCTGCATGTTATAAAATCTGTTACACACCCCACCTTATTTAATGATGCAAAATTAGGTGAAAAACCGTAGGCAGATAGTTGAATGAAGTTGGGAAGATACTTTATCATATCTACCTACTGTGACTGTCAATAATAGTAAAGAGAGAGCAGCATATGTTTTGTGTTATGCCAGCAGCCAGTGTACACTCTTCCAAGAGCCTTAGTTTGCTGTTTTCTTGCATGTCCTAAAGCTTGAGTTGCTGGTGTTTTGTGTTTTGTTGCCTATGTGAAGCTAGCTCAGGTGTGTATCAGAGTCATGATGTCTTGTGCTCAAGGAGATGCCATAACAAGACTTTTATAGCACATTCACTGGATAGGGGACTATATGAGGTAGAATGACAGCACCAGAGACCACTCCATTGATAGCTGAGGCCTTTTCACCCTGAAAGGATTTTTTTCCAGATGTGGACTCATACCTGAAGGATGATATTCATTTCAGTCCCATAATTTACCCAAAATTTCAGACTAATTAAGTCAGATGCCAAGCTATTCCCAGCACTATACTGTTGCTTCTGACATGCAAATTAAAAACTCTGCAGGGCACTGCACATTCATACATGCAAAGCTTGGAAGACATCTCTCTCTTAACCTGTCAATAATTTAGGTACCAGTTTAGAATAGAGTCCAGAGTCCTGCAGTTAGGTGTGCCTGAGCTTTTCTCATTTAATTTGTGCCTAATGCTCAAAAACTCAGTGAAATTAGACATCTAAGACTTGACACTGAGGTCAAAACATGCTCACAAACTGCTTTTTCAACTGCTTGTTAGCCAAAAAATGTCTTACCTGGAGATTAAATACACGTTTACTGACATCTTTTCTCACCTCCTAATCTGTGGCTTGCTCAATTAAATTTGGCCATTTCTAAGTGTCCCAAAGCCCTGATTTCTCACTACATGACTATCTTCACTCACAGAAGCTAATGCATTTAGTGATTTTAGACATCCTCAGGGTAAGACCCTAAGACTGAAATTTTGGAGTAAAATTCAACCAAAAGAAGTCTAAATACCCATCTATATAATCTGTGCTCTTTCCCTACCTTTTCTATGAATCTAGCCCATAAATAACCTTTTATCTTTCAGTAATGAGTAAAACTCATTATGAGTTGGAGGCTACTGACCTCATTTTAGTTATTTTTTTTAGTGTTTTGCTTATTTATCTTTCACCAATTAGTCTTAAGTGCAGGAAAGAGTCAGAGGATTGAATATCCATAAGCTTTCGTTCATTTAGGCCGTTTCATTACCAATTGTAGATGTCAAAGCAATTTTCTTTGTTATAGGTAGGAATGAATTTTTTCAGGTTAGCGTTTGCTTTCTATTTTACTAACAATTTTCTCATATTCTAAAACAAGTATCACAAATTTTCAGCTGAGGTATGGCATTTATTACAAATCTATGTAGTATTAAATGAGCCTTACTCAAAGATAATACACGATCAAGTTAACAGGCCTCTAGAAGATTACATTGGAGTTGCACATTTGCTTTCTGCTAAGGCAGGACTCTGGCCAGCAGAGGTCAGTGGGATTTCATATTTCCACTTTTCTTGATATCTCTTCAGGTAAAGTTTCCAGTAGAAACCGAAATAATGCTTCCAACAAAAATATCTCATGGCTGTGAGAATATTCCTAGCATGAACTGAGCACTTACTTCCACAGCTGCATATTGCCAGTTTGCACTCTGAGTCTGCACTCTGACACTAGTGTGTTATGATTACGGTAAAATCTATTTGTTAGGCTTTGCTTGACTCCATTGTTAATTTCAAGATTTTCTCCATAACTGTCCATCCACACAGCACAAATGACCTCATTGAGAGGTGCCAGTTCTACAGTTTGCAGAACACAAGTCCATGGCAACGATCACTTTCTCAGGGCAACACAACAGCAAGAGACACAACTAGGAGTAGAACTTTGCCTCTTAAACCATAAATGAACATGTAAATCACTAGCCCACGCAAATGTTCATCAGACTGCACAGCCTGGGTAGTTTGCCTCAAGCACCAGAAGAAAGAAATAATCTAGGAGTGCACAGGCATTAGAGGATGTTACTCATTTCAGAGCAGTAGCGAAGAATGGACTGGGGGAGGGATGGATTGATCACATGCATGATCTGTACCAAAACTCAAACACTTGTGCAAATTATTTCACAGTGGAGCAAAGGCAGAGACAGTGGTAATGCAAATTTCTCTTCACAACTCTAGAGCAGCACTCAGGCACTGAGGCCAAAGAAAAGATATTTGCTAGATTATTAATTCCAGGAGGCAGCTAGCAGGAGCTGTCAGAAACTGAGAGAAGACAAAAATGAGAAAATGAGCTGATAAAAGAAAAGGAAACAGAAATATTTGTGACCACTTCTGACTGATGAACAGGGGAAAATCACCTGGGAGTATTTTGGACAGCAAAATAAGAAACAAATAAAGGGTGGAACGTAGTGGCAGAAGTGTCTACTACTCGTTTTTAAAAATTAATTTGTAGATACTATATGTACTTGTCCAGTTGCATTTAAATCTTGCTACTTATCTTAGGTGCTGCACAGTCTCTGAAGACTCCAAATATTATTTTGAACTTATGCAACAGTAAGCTTTACTGTGATTAACTTAGTTCACCAGGCTAACCTGTGACTGCCAGATGTGCTTACCATGTCTTCAACCTATGAAAGAATTCATACGGCAGCAGAGCAGCCTAGTCACTCAGAAAAAAGCAATGAAGGATGAAGATGTCTTAGATGTTTATTCTCATTCTCTTTGATAGAACTCATTGTGTATCCAAGAAAAGAAAAAAACTACTTTTTCTACCAAATTTCTGATTATTTTTTTTACCTTTTAAAAAATTATTATTGGTGAGTCTTTGCTTTCATGGCTTCCCTGTTGCCTAATAGTTAATATAATTTTGCTGTCTTTGCTTGCACACCATATGTGGGCTACAGCATGTGTTAAATACTTCTCCTGGATTTTGAATAATGTAGAAGATAAGGATCTCGAAAAATGTCAGTTATGGTTGGAATTTATTATGGTATTAACTGGTTGGAATCCTTTCCAATATCAAGGATTTCTTCTGAACATGAAGTCCCCCTTTTCTTTCATCCATTGATCCTCAAAGCACCATTGATATCTTGTTTATCTAAGACCTTGAATCAAGTTTATTTACTGAAGCTTAATTTAGGAACTATTACCTTCAACTGGTGTGGACCATCCTATATAGTATTTATACTTTCTAGGTACTGTATACTGTATATATTCCATATACTTTATGTCACATACACATTATGCAATTAATAATTAATCTTTTGTAGATATGTATCTGTAGTGTTAATGATAGACACAATATGCCAATGAAACAAGGGCTTGTTGCTATTAGAAATTTAAAAATGCATGTGAATCATCTTGCATGCAAAAGGCTTCCATTGGGTACTATGGTTCACAGAATCCAGCTTTATAGAGTTAGGCTCCTTCAGCAAATAAAACACTTTCTCCAATGTAGAAGTTTTCCTGTAAGAAACTGTTAAATTCAGAACATAACACCAAGGGATGAAATTTTATATTCTGGTATTTTTATACTAAAGGACATACCATCTTATTACATGAAAAGAAAGTACACAAACTTACATTAAAGAAAATAAATCTATATATAGATAACACAATCAATTCAACAAATAACAGTCCAGTACAAATTGTTTCATGTTTGGTGTACAGCCAAAATATGCTGAAATATGTACATTATTTTTGGCAAAGCTTGAATTCAGCTTGGAGCATGCTACTGGTTGCTTACTTTTCTCTTACCACATTTCACATAACTACTGCATGCACTGAGTATGGTAGATAACATAATGAACTGTAAACTGTATTGGTTGCTTGTACCCCTACTAGAGGGGAAAAAAAGCATCTGAAAGCACTTGGAATGCATGGGGTTTAAACTTCTTAGTCATTTTTGTGCAGAGCTGGCCTTTGTGGTATTCTGGGACATGTTAGGATTCAATTAGCAGGAGTCTGCTTTGTTTTCATTTTTAGTATAAGGCAGAAGCATGACATTATCTAAAGAAAACTTTAGTATAAAAATAACCTCTTTCAAATTCAAATGATATGAACATTGCAGATGAGTAAACAAAAGGAAAGAAAGGAAAGGATACTGAACATAGAGAATAACTTCAGGAATCTCACTTTTATAGTATGGGAGCATTTTTGTTGCTATTGTGGGTGTTAGATCACTACTGAAATATTTGTTCTTTTCCTCCAAATAGTAAAATTATTTGAAGTACAGAAAGTACACCTTATTTCTACAGATGACACTGTACATCAGAGCCCTGTTCAGACTGGTACTGAAAAATATTTCTGAAACAAAAAGATAGATTTTTACTGGAGGTGACTTCTAACTATATAGAAAATAAGTACTCTTTTGGATTTCCTTTTTGAAAAACAGAGTTTTATTTGTAGCCTGAAACATCATTTGAGTAGCAAGTTCTTGGATAGATTTTTAATTTTCACTAAACTTATTTTGCATGTTTCATTTTCTTCTGAGATTCATGTGGTGTCTAGTAGAAGAAATTATGAGGCATTTGAGGGCAATCTCTAAAGTGTTTTTAAAGAGATATCAGTATACCTTTGTATCAGTTTGACCTACCACAGTTTTCAGTAACAGTTGGCAATGATTCTAAAGCAATCAGGTATAAATAAAAGGGCAAAAGGACAGGTTTCTCTGGCACTTCTTGTAGATTACATAGTGAAGACATTCCATTAAAGATTACTGATAATATGTAAGAGACACTTAAAAATTCCTGCTTTGGTTAGCAAGAGAATTAAATATATTTGCTTACAAGCGAACACAATTAACTCAGAATATATTTTCAGTATGGACTAAACCCAGCTGTGTTTCTACTGTGCTAAAAGTGCCTAGTGGTCAGCTATCTTTACTTATAAAAACACCCATTTCCCAACAGTTACCACACTGTGGGGTGGGAGATAATGCCTTTTACCCTTTCATTATTTCAGATACCACTGTGTACTGACTTCGTAAACGCGGACTTTTAGTGTTCAGCTGAGCTGTCCAAATATTTAACTGATCAAAAAATCATCTCTGTTTTCTTAGTTTAGTGGAGACTCTTAGTGGTATTTATGTGGTACTAATAAATGAGTACCTAGGAAATTTCTCCAAGAGCTTTGTGTTTGCAAAACCTGCCATCTTCAAAACTGGAAGAAAAATTACAAACTATAGAGCATAGTTGTGAGTATCCGTAAATGAACAACAAAACACATATTAATGTTGGGTCACTGATAACTTCCTGTCTAACTTGTGAGATGAGATGCACACTTTAGAAGTAATTTAATCTTCCCAAACTTTATGCATGCTGCAGTATTCAACATTTATTTTACAAACATTTTAAAAATAGTATTTTTGCAAAAGGCTGCTCACATATATGTGCTTTATGCAATATTGGTAATATTTTTTAAGTATCATAATAATAAAGTTTAAATGTTAACAGAAGAAGTGTAAGAAATCACTTTGTTTATTTCTGAATGTACTATATCTAATTTATAAGAAATATCTTTTTCTTGAAATAGAACTTTTCTAGCAGTTTCTCTGAAACAAACAAAATTAGGAAAAGACATAAGCCACATATAAAACATTATTCAAAAGTAAAAATTAACGTAAGTACAATGTGACAATTATTAAATTAGAAGGCAAAATGTTACCTTTCAGAACCACAACCACAGTGACTCATGTCTGTTGTAGCTCCTCGTTAGGAATGTTGGTCTTGTGGTTATGGCAGGGAATTGTGACTCAGCAGATACACATTGAACCTCCGGTTCTCCTAGTTTTCCTGTGTAACATCTAGAATGGAATTTGAGGCTAGTTTAACAAAACCAGACAAACACAAACACACTTGATGCTACAGTGTAGAGCAGCTTTGTGCTTAACTCACTTCATTGCCCCCAGTTACTATACAGTGCACAGGAAATGCTCAGCCACACTTGGAGCAAAGGGGCACTTTTTGCTGGGCCAACTTAATCCTGAAAACAGAAATGTGGTTTAATTTAAACCTTTATCCTATATTTAGATGTGTTTCTCATTATTGCAGAGAGATGTCTCCTCTCATTCCAACTTTACAATCCAATTCTACTCCTCAGATAGCTGCCTGTATCCTTGCTTTCAAAACCCGTGTAGAAGTGATAGTGATGCCCTCTCACTTTTGCTTTTATGCAGTACCTTACTTGTTAAAGCATTCTGTTAAGATAACAAAGACCCAGATTCAATACACTATTTTGACTGAGAAAATTAAAACAAAGTTCCTTTAGCCTTTCAATCTGTCTCCTAATGACCAACATAAAGCTCATGAAAAGATAAGTACAGTTTCTACCCCACATGTTTTAACTATTAGGTTTCAGGATGGGGGGTGGGGAAAGAAAAAGGTTGTTAACTAGATCAGAGAGAATGTCACTAAGGCAAGCAGGCCTTCTAGCCTAGTGGTGAAGACCTTCAACTAAAGGCAGCAAGATAATAAAAGCCTGTCTACTAAGACTTGATCCCTAGTTCTGTTGTCTGTGGAAGAGATTTCTTTCCCTATTTCCATTAAACTGACCACTTTTGACAAGAAAGCCTACTGCCTGTAATGGGAGTGCAGAGGCTACAGCAGTGCACAGTACAAGCTACTGGGTTTATCACAGTTTTGCAGCTACATGTGCCCCTACAGAATATGGGTAGAAGTCACAGATAGAAATTGCATTTACATTGCGTCTTGAAAATAATTGAGAATACATGATCCTTGATAGACTCAAACAGTCTCTTTAGGCTCTAGTGACAATGCTTTATCAAATTGTTATGGATCTGTTAAGTTTATTCTACAAAATATACGGTGAGCTCATCAATGAGAAGCTTAAGGGTGGAAAGAAAGAAAATTGTGCAGAGAACAGATAAAAATATAAGAACATCAGCTGCTTACTCAAAATCTTTCTGACCTGGAAACATTTGGTACTTTATATTAGATGTTTCTTAAGGGCTTGCAAAATATTTTTTAAATCACAGTATTTTGATTAATGCTGTCTTTAGCATGGAGCAGTATTTAGATTGCTGTTGTTTTTGTCTTCTTTCTCTACTGATATTATTCAATAAATGCTCACTTAGTTTGTGTTGATAACTAATAATCTCCAGTCGAGCATAGCTTTGTTGTTGACAACAGCAGATCAATCTCACAGATAAAGAGCGCTGTCAATAATACTTCATTCACAGCATGGGCATAGTCTTAAGTGTATGTAGAAAAAAAAATTGACAACTCTTTATTGAATCTGAATTCTTCCATAAGAGCCTCAATTTCAAAAAGTAGGTTTGAGTAATGAAGCACTCTGCACAGAACTGAACTATATCTAGTCATAAAACCGAAATTTTCTTATATCCATTGACACATCTGAGTCTTCTTTCCTGAGGACAATTTTTCCGACACTCTGCATTAAGCTGTCTGCCACACTTCTTTCATTATGTCTTAGTCAAATAACAGAATGTCCTTAGACACCACAGGAGTCAGTGGGAATGGGGATTGTGTTCTTTGAACTTCAGAGAATTGCATCAGATTCTTTTAAAACTGAACTCATTGTTTTCATTGTTTATTACATCCAACTTAAGTGCAAATTGAAATGCAAAAGAGAAGAATGTATATAATCAATTTATTTTATTTTGAAACTTCCAAAGGTTGTTATTGTTTTAGAGAAGGGGTGGCTGCAACACGGAGTTTATTGAACCTCTGTGTTTTACTTCTCTACTATTTTGCATGATAACATCATATATAAACTCCAGCTTTACTAAATTTATCTATGTTTATGGTTATATATTTCCTTCTTTGCTGAAAATCAAGGTGGTTTTTTTTTTCTCCAAACAGTTAATTGTAGATTTTTATCTTCACTCAGCATTATCTCACACATGTATCTTTTCTAAAAAAAAACAAACCACCTTTGTCATGAGAGCTATGCTATATGTAACAGTGATAAGCTTCTTGTTGTTTAACACATGATCTGTTAATGAGGATGTACAGGTCTATGAATGACAGACAGAAAGGATCTGCAACTTTAACTATTGAAGACACAGGAAAGCACAATAATCTTATCTAGTACTGTGCAGCTGTTACTGTATTAAAAGTTTTCTTGCTACCCAGATCATTCAATCTGTTCTTATCTTGTTTGGGATGTTTCAGGTACACAGTTTATAATTTGGAGGGAGGGAAAGGGCATTTTTATTCTCACTTCTTTCTCTACGTCTATCAAAGAATGCCACAAAGACATAGATATGTTTTCTACTATTGCAAACAAACACTGCAAGGTTTAAAGATTCAAGAGAGGTCTCTTTTGCCCAGTTGAATACTATTCCCATCTAGTCAGTGGTTTATAAGATTACAGTAAAGCACAAAGATCGCCATTTCTCCTTAAAAATCTACCACTTGGTAAATTAATACTTTTATAATTTTATATCAGCACTTAAAGTATTACAAAAACCTAAAACCCAAATAATACTATGTACTTTGTTGACTCCATAGCATTTATCATTTTCACATGCAGTTGCTTTGCATTGCATTTGAAAACTGAACACCAAAAAGCTCTTGTAAAGCTTGAAGGTTAATGGCATTAGTCTGCCCCTTGACTATAGGAAGCTGTCTATCTAATTTAAACTGACAGATGTGCTTTTACAGCTGGAGCAATACAGAGATCTTTGAGTTTTGGCCTTCTGGGAGAAAGCAGTGGGTAAAATAGCAAGAAATGCCACTGAGCAATTTTTCCAGAAAAGATTGATCAAGGTTTGGAATGTGTCCTGTCCTGAGAAGCCCCAAGAATTCACAGGAGTCTCTCTAAAACAATCTTTTTTGTTGACTGAAAACCCAATTATACCAAAAAGAATAGGGAAACCTTATGATTATTGTAGCATATGAATTTATCCAAACAATATTTATTAGTTTGATGGCTTTAGTGTATTTGACAAACCCACTACATAATTTCCTCCGTACATAATCTTTTTCAAAAATTTTTCCCCTTCATTTAGAATGATTAAATATATGGGAAAAACTTTATTTTATGAAATGTTTATGTTAGTTGAAGAGTAAGTAATATACAAGTTTTGATGGGCAGAATTTGAAGGCTCACAAAATGTCAAAGCATGCATTTTTCTGTCCGTTTATTCCATGAAAGAGCTAAGTTATTTCTGCAAGGCGTTCTAATTTGTGTTTCATCTAAGAATCCTGAGATAAGTTCTATCTGATAAGGGCTTAAACGAATTAAGAAAATGACTCTTTAAAAACCACTTTTAGGAAGTAACTTCCTACATTTGTGAAAGAAATGATACATGTGTTGCATTACAACAGAAATGGTCTTGGTGACCCAGAAAATCTATTTCATTCCTATCATATCCTAAATTTGCACAAATTGGCTCTGGCTTCAGAATTATTCTTATTATAATGACTGAAATATTGCACATTTTCTCTTCTTGAAAATAATTTTCAATATAGAATTTTTGCCTAACTAGAACTATTCTGAGGGAACTAATAATTACAACATACTTGGAACTTAATGGATTTGAGAGTCATTTCCTCATTCTCTGTAGAAAGTGAAGAAAGTGGTACAAAAAGTGCTACTGTTGATCTCTAAGGGCTAGCACTGAATTCCCCTGAGATAATACACAGATAGCATCTAAAAGTTTGTTTGGAGTAGAATTGCACTGAGGTCACTGTTCAAGACAACAAACTGTCTGCTGCATTCTCTGACCCTGAAAGGTTAGAGTTTAGGAATTTCCTGGAGAGATTCTGTTTGGTCTAACATTTTTATGAAAGTATCAAGGGGATAGTTAAGAGCAATAGTGAGGTTATTTTCCCCAGAGCTGTAAAACTCTTTTATCTAGCCAAAAATACTTTCAGGAAGGTGTCTGTTAGGTCTGTGTGAATGCAGAGAAGAAATCAGAAAAAGGAGGCTGTTTTTTGCAGGAGTCTAAGAATACACCACTTTTTAAAAAATAATTTTATATTTCCTTTAAGTAAATATATTAAGTACATTTACTTAAGTGGCATAGCAGTTTTTTATGTTTATGTTTTCTAACACATTGAAAAAAAGTTCTTTAACACTCATTCATTTTTAAAACATATTTTCATGTACAAAACTCTTTAAAAAAGGGAAGAAAACGGATTCATTTTTTCATTGATGTAATGAATTTGCTAATGATGTGTCCTGAAAAAACAGCTGGACACAGCTGACTGGACCCTTGAAGATACAATTATATTCATGATAACTAAGGGGAAGTCAGAGGAAAGTTAACTTTGTCATAATTGCATTTGTTCAGTTTTCTTCTGCTTGATTTGTGGAATATTTCAATTCTAAACATGTACTGCACATCACGCCATGATGATATAAAAACATCTTCGTGAAGAAAGGAAATTAGCGTAACTTTGTACAGTCCATAACACTGGTAGTTTTACAGCAGAATAACTGATTGTGTCTTTCAAGAGCATCCAAAAAGATAAATTTTTGGCAAACTCAGCATGTGTTCTTCATCACTGTCTAATTTAGGGTGTCTGTAACAGCTCATTAGTACATCTCCAGGCAGAATGTCAGTGCAAATACCGACAAGTCGAGGCAGGCAAGTCCTCTGAAACAGGACAACGCTGGAGTCAAATACCAACATGGTGGATAACAGTTGATAGTGTGACTGCTGGTAGCACTCGATAGCCAGCACTGCAGGTCAGCTCAGCCAGAGTTTACATGGACACAGCCCAGGTGAACCGGTGGTAAAAAGGGATACAGTGTGGACTTTCACAGAACAAGCTAGCTGTAGATCCTTTAACAGGGACAGCTATTCAGGAGCATCCTAATAACAAAGTTGGAATCGGTGCTAAAACCATGTATAATATTGACTGTGACTGTTAGTCAGTGGTCACCTAACCTGTCCCATTTCTACGTTCTTCATCTCTACTTCACTGAGGCACCTATGGCTTAAGTTATATTCTCATTTAGCACTCACTTCTTGATTAACTTGCAGCATTGTCTTGTTTTCTTTGATAACTTATTGCTAAGGCTCTGTTCAAGTTTCAACCATATGTAACTCTGTTCTTGTTCACAAGTCTGCTTCCTTGTTACCCTCATTCCATCAACCAGTTTTCCTTTTTCCATCCCTTTCTCCCACACTTCACTTTTCACTTAGGGTCTTACTGAAGGCTGTTCTTAGAATAGCAATAGTTTCTTCAACCATATTCTTTCATATGAATTTTCACATTTTGATTTCTTCTGAGTCCTATAGATACAAACAATGAACAGTAATAGGGTTATCTTCCATAGAGGTTTAACACTGAATATTAATGGAATTACCTTTTATATAGGTTTATTATTACTTCATTGCTTTCTCCTGGGGGTTTAGTAGATGGTCACTTTCAATAAAAAGTTTCTTAGGAGGAGAACTACTTTATTTTTCAGTATCTTGGAGATATTTATAAGAAGATCTACGAGACGGACTTTCTGTGTTGTCAAGCAAATCATAATAAGCTCCATCTTACAGCCATGCAAAGGGCAGTCTAGATTTCATATAACATATTAGAAAGAACATTTTGCTAGTTGGATACAATTTTGGTTATCAAAACTAAGACCAAAACAAATGATCCTTGTCCATCAGGATTCTTCTCATTCCCTACAAGTGAAGGATGATTAGATCAAACACATCTGAATGATACAACTCAAAGGAGTCAATTCAGTTTAAGTCAATACTGAAGATCTAAGGTGCAGGTTACACAAAAAGAATCATGAAGCTTGAGCAATAGATTCTTTTATGTCTCTATTTATTCCCAATAATACACTCATATCTTACTATAAATGTAACAGATACTGTTGCTATTTTGAGGCCTCTTATGTTTCTTTCAACTGACCAGTTGTGAGATGCTTATGTAACTTCTTCTAATGTGCTATTTACTGGCTAAGGCTAGCAGTAAAATTTGGACTTTGTGCACAGTTCAGATCTTTATGTACAATAAGTCAAGGTTAGGATTCTGTATTTTCACTCAACTGCTAGCTTACTTAGTTTTGTAAACCTTTTGTAGAACCCTTTTTTGTATAAACCTGTTTGTAGAAACAGCATGTATTCTGACAAGGAGCTCACTGATTCAGAAAATAATCAAGAATTTGTAAAAATAAGATCTGATATGAAATTTCCAAAGTCAAATAATATGCAGTTTATTCAGAATGCTGCTACAGCAATTCATACAATTTAAAAAAAAAAAAAAAAGAAAAAAGAAAAGCTACTTGTACTTTGGAATAATTTTTTGTAGGTTGTTTTTTTTTTTCTCTCACTATTTTGTATCTACCAGCAAGGAGAATATTTATGTTAGCCATTTGTATTGTTGAGTTTGTTAGAGTAGGGTTAGGTAAAGACTTCTAATTTGCAGAAAGAGAAAACATAATAACCTGCTAAATGTTCACTCCTAGGGTTTGGAAAGAGTAAGATGGTTACTAAGAGGAAGATGAAGGTAACCCTTAAAACTAGTTACAGGAATGGTGACAATTAGGACAGCCTTATTAATAAGGACTGTTCATGAGTATTTCTTCTAGCCTCAGTGCCTTTTGAGAGCTAGATGAGGTGTTACCATCTGCTAGCAATTGCTCAGTGAAATCAGACATTTTCTGCAACTGTGATTAAGAATGGAGGTAATTGCCACTTGGGTACCAAACCAAATTGGGTAAGAATGGAATTGTGACCTGTTACAGAGTTCTCAGAGAAACTGATGAATTTGAGTAATTGAATCATCAATTCTGAATTTATTAAACTATTAAAAAAAAAAAAAAAATCATGTTCGTTGTACCCTTACCATATTGCTTTTCTGTCTGTAATTGAGATTCCACTGTGCCATTAAAACAACAGTAACACACTCAATTTTGGTTTTTGACTGCTGCCTCTAAGGTGTCATGGCTCTTAAAACACATTTTTAAAGATACCTTTCCTAACAGAAGGCATAACAACTAACTGGGAAATTTCAGGTTTTCCTAATGACCTTGCACTTGAATAGCTGCCTTTATCCCCAGAGGGTTTAGTGGCTCTTAAACTTAATAGCAGCAAAGAGCTTTCGAACAGGACGAGAAGAATCCTTTACCAGTTGAAGCTGCATAGTAGAAAAAGCAGTTAAGTGCTGTTATTTCATAACTACACCAACTTCAACAATTCAGGGAGGCATTCTGTAAAGTATATGGAACAGAAAAAAAAAATATGTTTTTTCATAAAATATGCCAGAGGAAGTATGAATTCTAGTTGTAGTTGTCAATATATGTTTTGTAACTGAGGTTTTGTCTCTGGTCCTTAGGTGGGTGAAGCAATCTGCTAAATTCAAAATCATCAGCCTCAAAGACATGATTGAAAATATAAAATTTTTGTCTTGCTAAAAAGTACTATAAGATCATAAATCTAAAATAGGTATGAACATCTTTCCCGCTCTGCATATCCAATCAGAATGAGCTCTAGATTTTTAGTTAGGATTGTATGCACATTCCTTCTGAAATTAAAAGAAGTTCCTTTTAAAACTGAAAATTAACCTCAAGCAGTACACACATAGATGAAAAGTCTTCACTTTTCTGATGCTGCTTAATAGCCATTTAATGGGCAATAAAGCTTGGTCCCTAAATGCACCATAGTGTGTGGTTTGTCCTTGAACTCTCAAGTAATACCTTGGCCTCCAGCTGTTGGCAGTGCACCACACTAATATTAGTAAGAGGTATCAGTAGTGCTACTAAATGTGAAGAGTATTTAAGTTACCATGATCTGGAACATAAATAAACTGTTACTTCATATCCTCTACTCCTCTACTCAACTGCTCTCTATGGCAGTGTTTACATCTTCCTGCTGGGACATATCATGGCGTGCACTACAGTCCAAATTAGACATGTGTTCAGGGAGTGTCATGGTTCTCATCCAAATCAGAAGTCTGTGAAGAATAAAAACCAGGTCATGAGGGAAAAAAAAAAAAAAAGTCAATGTTCTTGGGTTTTTCTTCAAACACTGTGGCTGCAGTAACCCATAGGCATCCCAGTTCCTAAATTCTCTTATCTTTTTCTTTTTTACTTATGTACTTTTAGAAATAGCAATTCTACAGCATTTTAGTTTTTTGTTGAGGAAAAATAATACTAGCTTTAAAAATTATGATATTATTTGCACCAAACAATTTTATTTGCACCAAAATGTAACTTTTTACTTAGCATAAATTAAAAAAAATCTTTTATTCTCTTCATTATGTTATTAATAATTCTACTCATTATCTCTCTCTTTTTTTTTTTTTTTAATATTACAATATAAGCTTAATGTAGCAAGAGGGAAGAAAGGCTTTATTTTTGGACACTACCTGGTCCCAAGAAACAGTCCTGCACTCTGTATCTTTGTCTCCTTTGAGGTATGGTTGGTTAGGATATGCTGCCTGATTTCACTATTCCCACCAATATGGCATGACTCTGGAAACCTGGGAATGAAAGAAGACGAATAAAAAGTCTTGCATTCCAGAGCAAGGGAGTATACTCAAGAAGGGGGGGAGCAGTAGGGAGAGGGAAACTAGGGCTTTGTCTTCCAAAGCATAACAGCATATTTATAATAGAGGGAACACATACCCTTTTAAAACTGACTTGATTGGAAGAAAATTACTTTTAGCCAGCTACTGAAATCCCTAAGCACATGCTGGTTTGTTTAATGGGAACCGATTTTGAAAGCATTTATGGAATGTATAGAGGGATCCTGTCTGAAAACATGTACAAGGAAGGCATACCAGCTGCAGTTATTCCCTTCATCCTCACTGACATCAGCAATTTAAGATTTAGCCAAGCACAAAACACCCATGACCTTCTGAGCCAAGCAGTCCCAAAGAAAGCAGTTGACCTCCGCAGTTAGACAAGCCATCATGAAGAAATATCATTGAATCACAGAAGACCTAAAATTAATTTGCAACAGTATTAAGAATTGCGGGACACTCAAATAAGAAAAGTCATAAATCTGTGTTCTCTCTTGTCTGTTGCAATACTCTATTCTCAGGATCTTTATCCCTGTAAAGCTAGCCAGAGAACAAGACTGAAGAGAACTATAACTCAGCATGTTTGGTTCCTTTTGTTTTCCCTGACAGCAATTTCTCTAGCTTTAAAAGTCATCCAAAAGCTAATGTTGAATCATGCTTCTACCTGGTTTCTGCCTTCAAAAAACTCCATGGTTTATGGAGAAATCTCTGTGCTGTATGAATCTGAATACTTCCTGTTGTAAATAGAGATAGTTCCTTACATGGCTGATCACAAGCTTGGAGAAGTAGTGCTGTTGCCATTCCAGCTCTCTAGGATGCCCATTTTTAAGAAGGGCCTGTTCATTATATAAAAATGTATTAGCCTGGTTAAAGTTTTTTTTTTTCCAAAGTTAGTGCTGAATAACTTAAAATATACATACGGGAAGGTGTTTCATTACTCAATTAAAGGTCCTTTTTTATAGTTATCTTTGCTGTTGTTAGTCAGAACATTTTCAGTGATCTAGTTTACGGCATGATTCTCCAAGCAGGGGTATCAACATTTAATGAGGGTATAAGTGAACAGAGCAAGGGAGAAAATGAGCTTGTGGAGACAAAATGAATGTGGGAAATTCCTAAGTTAAACCAGTAATTTGCAGTTCTAAAACTTACTCTAAACACTTTACTGTGAGACATTTTATTACAACTTGCATAGTTATTTTCTCAGATAGGAAGGATGTCAACAGAAGAAATTGAAAAAAACTCCCAAAGCAGATTTTTGCCTTTTACTTCTGAAAGAGAAAGCACTGTCTAGGAAGCCGGCATTCCTACAGGCTCCTAGGTCCCTGATAAATTACATTTCCCTCAGATATCCCAAAGAATATCACAACATGCCAAAATGTTCACTTAAGGTATAAGGTACGCCCCTATTCCAAGTCAAAAAACCCAATCTTTGGAATTAATGGAATTATTGTTCACAACAGAGGAAAGAAAAATATCCACCTGAACATCTGAATTAAAATTTCTAGGCAAAGACTGACTCATTGAAATACAAAAAAATTGTATTTTTGCAAATATAGACTTATGGTTGAAAATAACTTCATGATACTTAAAGTGCCACAAAAGTTCTGGGCAACATCCATCTTCATAATACAAAGAAATTTTCCATTGGAAAGAAAAAAACCCCAAAAGGATGGGAATTTGTCCAAATGGTTCTTGTGAGCCCTCAGCATATTTTTTTTCTCCTTCCATAGGGGAAGTAGAAGAAATGATGATTAATGTTGCCAGCATTCTTGGCAGAATTGTAACATATATTTAGCCACTGAGTTCACAATAATATTATAACAAATAAGTTCTAAATCATATTATAACAAATGTGCTTCATTAGGGGTGTACATAGCATTATAAGACCTTTGTATGCATTATGAAAGTTAAAAAAAATGCCAAGGCTATTGCTATTGGCTATTTTTAGTATTAATTATATAAGTATTTCACAGCTTCATAACCTGAGAACATTGTATTTCAGATGGAGAATAGGAAAGGAAAAACTTGTCATTAATGCCCCCTCCTGTCATCTCTCTGGTAGACAGTCATGTTCTATGTTGATAACTTCTAAGACAAAGGTTTCTTCATGCTTCTAGTCATTGTCCTGGGCTATGACTAACTATCTGCTGTGATTTTATTGTTTTTAATTTGAATGGGTGAGACTTTATCTTAGCTAAGCAGCAGATCAGTCAGGCCTTGTTTTGCACCCTCATTCCACAATGAAAATGATACCTACTCTCTAACATGTTGCTAACAAGAAAAGAGATTTATTGTGGTTGGCATATTGAAACAACAGTAATTTCCCTTGCAAATTTCTTTCAGTGAATGAAAAGCAATCTCACTATAGGTATTGCTTCAGAAATGTTTTCAGATGATCCTTCAGTCATGTGGTTAGGTCAATCTAAAGCTAAGGTTTTGTAAGTGCAGGTGAAGCCCAGCTCCAAGGAGGATCAGCAGAGATTACAGTTGTCTAACTCAAAGTACACAACATAACAAAATGCTTTGTTCAATAGTTTTGGTCTGATAGCTGGCATTCATTAAGTAGAAGCTTTCACTGAATCTTCTGTGATTATCTTTCTAATCATCTTTCTTCCCTGCAAGATTAGCTACTTCAGGTCACATACAATGTGAACAACGTATGGTACAGGAAGAAACCAATCTAAACGGAAAATCTCTGAATGCAAAAATAAAAAACCAAAAAGTTGAATCTTTTAGGGAATATGGAGAATATTCCTGCCTTTATTTTTCATAGTATCTGTCTTGGTTTGAAAGGCAGGTGTCTGCTAAAGAAGGTGGGAAACTCCCTTAGAATAGAGAATATGACACCCCCTTCCCTCTGAATTGTTAATTTTGAAATCAAGGGCTCTCAGGCAAAGATATGGGAAAAAGGAATAACAGTTCTTTACCAGTATCTGTGACGAGGCAAACAAGCAATAACAACTGTAGCAATAACAAATAAACAAACAAACCAGAAATCCAGTGGCAGCTTTCTCTGGGCTGCCAGGCACCCTTCCTTGGGTGCAGTTCCGGTCATGGCCGGCAGGGGGCGCTCTTGGGCAGGGGCGATGACTCCCACGCAGCTGCAGGGGGCGCTGTGGCGCGAGATCAGCACCCCTTATCACGTGGATAATGGCGGACAGGCTGGACGGCAGAACGGGCTGCAGCAGGAGACCTCAGAGCAGCAAGCTGGATGGCTGGGCTGACTCACCCGGGCTGGCGAGCAAAAGATGTCAGAAACTCCGCAGCAGTGGCAGAAGCTGCAGTGAGTACCTGCAGGCGTGGGGTGAATGCGGGTCAGCGACAGCAGGGCTCCTCCACAGCAGCTGACGGACCCAGACGGGGAGACGCTCACTACAGTAAGGGGGAAGAGGGTTGGGATCCCGTGCTTTCCCAAACAAAGGCTCACCTAGCAAGGAAGAAAAGGCAGTGCAGAGCTGGGCTTCCGCGGTGGCAGCGAAAGGAACACAATGCAGCTCCACCGTCCCCTTCCGATGCCCCAAGCGCAAGTGCAGTTATCCATGGCCAAGTGCTGTCCTCTCCTCACCACACCCGGCCACATCTTTTGCCTTTTAAGTACCCAGTCTTTAGGGTTACCTAGCAACAGAATGGGGAAAAAATTCCCACAACCTCCAACAGTATCTGACTAAGCTGAATAAAGTAAGGTGTTTATCCAACTTACTGAAAATTGTTAATAGGGCAGCAAGTATGGAATCAATGGACCTTAGAAGCTCACTAGGTTCAACCACTGTCCATGAACAGGTTCAGCTAATCCTATGTAATTCCTGAGAGGTTCTTGTGTAGCTTCAAATATCTCCAGATAGATACTCATATATCTTCACATTCCAACCTGTTCCAGTCCTTAATTATAACCTACCATTGGATTCTTTTAATGACAAATGAAAATCTCTAGTTTCTTCCCTGTTTTCTGCCTATATAGAGAATATATTACTCCCTTCCTCATCTATCTATTTGAATAGAATTTCCATGCCCACCATAGCTTTTCTCCTCTTCAGCCTGAATAATCACATATTGTTGCAGTTTTTTCTTCCAAGTCATGTTTCCAAAGTGATAGACTCCTGCTGCCTCAAGAGTTATATACAAAAGCTGCATTGTACATTACTCCCCATATAAATAAAATAGGCAAGGCATCACATTTTCGAACAGCTACCACAACATGAAGAAAATAATGAAGAATTTAAGCTTTTTGTATATGAACTTACTACACTATCCTTACAAAATGCTAATTCTGTTAGGTCATGGAGGCAGGGAAAATGGTCAAAAGTACCCATTTTTACATTAAAACCTTGTCCATTTTGTGAATTTATTAGGAATTGTATGTGCTGCTCAGATAGAAGATAGGAAACATTTATACTGAGGTTCTAAAGAGAGCTGTAAGAGTCTGAGTGTCCCCAGGAAAGCTGCTTTTGACCTATGACAGAGGCTGAACGATTTTATTACCCTTTGAATTACAGATTGGCTAGAAGAACATAAAGTACAGATACACTTGCTGGTTGCTTTAAAGAAACATGAAAAATATTTCTGTTGTATAGGCCTAGAAACATTTATGAAGCAATGGGCAACTTTTCTGACTGATTGAGAATTAAGAAGAGATGTACTAGAGAGTTATTCTGTCAAATATTTTTCACTACTTGATATGTCAGCAGTACAATTTGAGCAGGTGCTATGAGAAAAACAAAGTATGTGTTTATGCATACTCAACACCCTTCTGGAGGCACTCTTGCCTCACACTGTCACACTGGGTTGCTTTCAGCAAGTAATGTGCTTCACAGGGATAAAAATAGCATAGCTATATGATTTTGCAGAACACAATAATGTTTAACAGGGAAAACTGAATAGTTTTGGCAAGAGATATGATAGTTGGGCTAATGCTGAGAAAAGGGGAGGAGATGAATGTCACTTCTCTAAGAGTGAGAGAGCTCTTTTCCAAGGTGTGCCAATACAGAAGATAAATTACTGTATGGTGTATGCTATTGCCAGAAGGTCTACTTCAACAAACAAGAAACAGATAAAAAAAATATTTAAGCATCCATAGAGAAATTGATTTTTAGGTGCCTAGCACTAGTTGAAGCTGCAGTTCTGAGATTTTATAATAAGATAGCTGAGAGTTTTTCTACATATCTCAAGGAAAATTTTCTTTTTTCTAACTGAAATTTAGATAAAACTCATGTTTCTCAAAAGGAATTGGGAAATACTTATGTGAGGTTAGGAGTCTTCTGTTTGTTTTTTATTTGGTCGGGTTTTGGTTTTGTTGTTTTGGGGGATGATTTGGATTATTTTTGTTTGGGTTGGGTTTTATTTGTTGGGTTTTTGGTTTTAGGGTTTTTGGTTGGTTGGTTTTGGGTGGGGGTTGGGTTGGTTTGTTTTTTGGGTTTTTTTTCATGATGGTCGTGGTGGTATCTCTTTTATAATTCTGCAACAGGACCATTTGTAAACTGAAGGAAGTAGCTGGTGTTTTTACACTCACTCCATGCAATTAAGGAAACTACACAAATAGCCAGACCTAGACACATACCAATTTACTTACTAAAAAAGTTTTCCAAATCAGAAGTGTTATTCAGCTTCATTGCAAAACCTGAAACCACAGAGAAATTAAGAAAGCCTATTGGTACAAGTAACCGTCAGCATATTCTCCCTTTGGGGTTCTAATATTATTTCTATAGTGCTAACAGATATATAATAATACAAAGTCAGTACTTCAAGAAAGAAAGACTTTAAAAATAGAACTAGTACCAAGATCCTTTGTCAAATGAAGGCAGGACAATTTTTATTATGTGATTTATCAAAAGATCTCAGGAATATGCCGAAATATGTGTTTAACATTATACAAGAAGATAATTAGAGACTGAGAACGTATGCATTTAGTGATCTTAAATAAAGAGTGACACTGAAGAGACTACTAGTTCTTGCCATCCATGATGAAGATCGAAGTCCAACCAAGCAAGAGTCCAATTAATTAAAAAGCAATGATGGAGGGTTTTATTGATGCCTACATAAATATAAATATAATCTTTCTGTAGACTGGTCTTAATTCCTTGGTATAACTTCGTTAGAAGTAGTAAAAAAAAAGCAAAGCCATGGAATTTTTAGTGGCAAGAACCATTTTGAGTGTTTTTTACTTAAATAAAGTTTGGACCTATCTGGACAAAAATATGATTACATATGTCTTCTTTATCACCTTCTGACTCTCCAGCAGATAAAGGCAAACAAATGTTTCTCATTAGAAACTAATCTGCAATTACTCTGCTCAGATAAGGAAACAGATAAAGAAACGTATCAATGTTTATACCTTGAATATATAAAAGATTAAGAGAAAAATACTGACATGTTATATACATTACTAACAGACACATAGCAGTACAAAGTCACTACCCAAAGAAAGATAGCTCAAAATATTTAGATGTTACTGATGGGTTTAGGTCAGCTCTTTTTTGTTCTTGACTCTTTAAAAACCCCCAGTTTCCTTGCTAACTGTACAAAATCTTGTGTGCAAATTGCTAAGGGGCTTAAAATTTTTAAGTCCGTGAGAAATATCCCAAGAGCATGAAACCAAGGCTGAAGGTCTTTCCATAGAAGAAGGAAGGTTTTGCACTCTGCATATTTTTTTCTTCCAGTTAATGAAATGTAGAAAATCATCATCATGTGATGGACAATAATTTCAAGAGAAACAACCAACAAAACGGTTGGAAAAATCTAAATAAGAAAACCATAAACATGCATGCCATAAAAATTCTACTGATGCGTCACATAAAAATATATTGCTGATTTGCAGAATATCACTGTATCAGGTATTGACCAAGCTATGAATTGTCCTGTGTCACAAGCCTCATGTTAAGTTTGAAGGCGGGAAAGCTGTGCAGAAATTCTTGAGTGCTCAAAACTGAGAAGATAATTAACATGACCAGGGCAAGGACAGTGACTGCTCCTTTTCATGACTTGGTCTCATATCTCTAATTTGAACCACAAAGATTCATACAGAATTAGCCTGAGGGTTTAAGTAAGATTTACTGGGATTTATTGCAAAGCTAATGAAACACAGTTCTGTAGTCCTCCTGTAAGTCATCTAACTAGAAGTGCACTTTTAGACTTCCACTTTTGGAAAAGTTGGCTTTTTCTGTCTTTAATATGTACTAATCACAATTTTTTTTTTTTT
>VZRN01000979.1:68314-96145 GCA_013397935.1 Dasyornis broadbenti
TTTTAAAGACAAGTTCCTGTTTAAATAGGAAGGATAATGTAATAAAGAAGCATTGCAGTCTATTATTTTTATTTAACCTGGAAAAACTAGAAATCATGCTTGTGAAGGCTTATAGTTTTGAGCTAGGAATATTAAAGTGTCATTGTTGGACAATCATATTCAGCAACAAGCCAGACTCCAGTCCAGCCTAGTTCCTAGGTATGACTGCAGTATACTAGAATATATCAATTAAAGCAAATAATACTAGATAACCAATAAAGTTATGTATGTGCTTGCATGCCTTTTGAAGCAAAATCCAGTGGAATAATGTTTTTGGCTTGTTGGGGGATACAGTTACCCCATAATGAAAAGAAATGCATGATAGACAAGTTGTAATACTGCATGGGAAGAACTCCTACCATGTCATGGAAATTTGACCTTTTTTTTTTTAACTAAGTGCAATTCTTTGAAACTGCTATTGAAAATGAAATTGTCAATTAAGAAACAGCTCACCTCAGCAAAGGGAAGAGTGTACTTTGCTCTGTTTCAGGGGAGATGGAGGTTGTGAAGAACATAAGTATTTGTGGTCTGTCTTGCAAAGCTGTTTCTACAATTTGAGAAATAAAGGACACAGGGAAATCACATAAACATCCACATGGGGTGTTTAATCCAGTGGAGTCTGTGTGGCTTCAGTAAACAAAGAGGGTTCATCTCTCCCAGAACCATAAAAGTCTGTGAGGAGGTGGGTCTATTAAAAATGGCTACCCTCATACATATGTAAATATTCCACCTAATTTTTTTCCACAGTTGTCTAGTAGGTCTATATTAGAGCTGTAGCATCTTTCATGTGCTTGAAATAAACAGAACAAACTAATCAGCATTACTATCATAACAAAAGTAATAAAAAAGATATAAAACAATCAAAGCAGTTGTTAGAGTAATATCTTAATCCTCTTTCCCCTCACTATTTTGGCATAAATATTTCGGTTAGGAAATTCCCCAGCATCATCAAACTATGTAAGAAGTTCTCATACACCTCCAGGTTAATAAAAAGAAAATAGTAGCTTTAATGATCTGTATTATTCAACCTTGTTCCAATGCAGAGTTATTACCTTCATTCCATTCTGGAAGGAATTAAGAACCAGCTGTCTTTAATCTTCTCCCCTGTTCTAGTCAATCACGATTCTCCTGAGCAGCAGGGAAAGGCAGATTCAGGTGTTGACACTTGCTCCTGATTCCTCTGTGCTGATGAAGTACAGCTGCCCAGATGAGGTGCAAGTAGCATGCTTCTCCAAGCTTGAGTTTTTCACTTGGGCATCATATCTATTGGTCAGTTTCTTGATTAATACAACAAACTTTGTGTCGGTTTGTTTTGTTTGGTTTTGACAGTCTATGTGAGGGTAGATTAATATCCATCTAAGGCTAGATTAAAGGAATACAGCCTAATTTATTAGGGCTTCTTTTTCCACATATTTAGCTAAAATTCACTTCCTTTTATATTACAGCGAAGCTATGGTTACATAGCATAGAAGCTGTGGGGAGTAAGTAGAAGTGAGGTAAAGAATTTTAATATCTCTTTCACTTTAAATGTGCTTCAGTATTGGCATTCTCCTTTTTCTGTAGTAGAGGAATTGGAATTACAGAAACTCTTTTATTGTAGTGGTTTAATGTTTCAGTACTCTAGCAAAAGAGTGAGATTAAAGGTAGCAAGTCAACACTCTCTGTGAGAGAAATTATGGGGTCAGAAGTGGCTGACACTTGTACTAATTCGAAATTAGAATATATCCAGAAAACATGGATTAAACTCTGGGGACAAAAACAAAAAGAAGTTTGGGCAGTATTTTCTTTTTTCCAAAAGGAACTTGATTTGGTCCCTGAAAGAATATAAAGTTATACTTAATCTATTCTAAATGAGATGACTTTTAATCATTAATGTGATATTACTTAATGTTACAAACTTATGTGGGTAATATATCTTTTGATGACAAAATTTCTGCTGTAATGAGTGGGAAAGGAGTTCAAAAAAAGCTTACAAGGAATTAGTCCATAGGTTGTTAAGGAAGCACTTCCTCACACACGTGTGTGCATTTAGCATCTGATTTTTATTATCCTCTTTGGTAAAGCTCTGATTTGACTAGAAGTCTTATGATATATAATACTTATAATGTGTAATAATATAAAAATATGTGTAATATTAAAGAGATCAACAGGAGTAAATATGGTCTTATTTATACACCGCAAATTGCAAGCAAAATTTGTACAGCTCTGTTATGGCAAGTGCACTGTTTTACAGTCTGACCTGCGTTTTCCTAACCACTGAAATAACTCAAGCTTATTACGTTTTCTTGCTTTTTAGCTAGATAGCTGTTACTGAAACCACTTCACCTCAGTGAATGAGTCTTCCTATTTTTTTATGTCTAATCGTGAATAATTTACTAATGGGGCTTGTCCTTACAGAATCCAGATTTTACAAATGAAAACTAGTTTTAAGTAGGTGTATACACAGACTGTGAAAGTTATTTTTTAGTTGCCTTTTGATGGATTTTTAATCAGTAAATATATTTCTGGACATAGTAGGGAGATAAATGAGATCCAGGGGAATTTCTGGAACTGTGAACAATTATGTTAATCCTTTGGGATTTGGTGATTGGGTCAAAATACAGGCAATCACACTACTTTGATACACTTTTGTTTTTTTAAAGAATTTTGAATAGGTGTAGCAGATGTTTTCTAATGCAATTTGAGTGCCCCAATTAGTTTTAGCTAGTGGGTTGGTTTTTTAAAAGTGAGAAGAGTTGGATGGGCAAATGAAAGAAACTATACCTCAGCTGACAATCCGTAACTGAAGGAAAACCAATGGAGTAAGTGAAGAGAAAAAAATTAAATGAAATGAGATCTTCCTGTGAAAAGTGTTCTTTTTTTCTTCTCAGTGGAAATACAGTCATTAGAAAGATGGTTTTCTTCTTTGAGATTGCAGTGTTAATAATTAATTTTAGGTTGTTATCATGTTTTCTACTCTTACTAAAATTTGTATCCTGAGTGTCTAATTACTGTGTTGTTTCCTACTCGGTGGGTTTGGACAATTTATACAAAGCAAACTACAAAAAGACAACCTTTCATGGGTAAAACGTGCTAATTTGTGACCTGTAATTTGACTTTTTCCCCTCTTTTCTCATAAGTGAAGTTTAAACATAGGGAAAGAGTACACAGAAAGTAGTACTTTGATATCCCTCCCCACCCCATCAGCACATCTGGCTGATTAGTATCTAACTAAGAAACACTGCTGGGGTTGTTAAACTTTTTCTTGTTTTTAATCTATTTTGATGTGCAGTTTTATATTGAATTTTCCTCTGTGCAATCAGATTTCTGATACTTAACTATTCCTGATTCCTGGAAAAGTTCAGTGGAAGAGATCACTAAAAAGCAAAATTTTATGTCTTAGTTCGTCAGGTTTTGTGCTGTTTTTATTGCATTCTGTATAGCCCAACAATCTGGGATATTTATGTGCAGGCAAAATTTTAGCCAGAAACATTAACAAGAAAAAAGGTACTGAAACAGTTGGTTCAAATGTATTTGCAGTTGCAGAAAGGAGAGAGGGACTTGGTATTACATACAATAAAGAGCTATCTTGTTTCTCAATCTTAAAAAGTTATTATATCATTAAACTCTGACATTCTAAAAAAAAAAAAAAAAAAAAGCCAAGAGTTTTTAAAGTAAGAATTAATAGTAACTCTTAAGTGTCTAATTTTGTGTTACCTGCTCAAGGAGAAGATGTGGTTTCTGTTGCCTAACCCTTGTAAATAAGGAAATTATGTCAGTTTCCCATCTCCTAAATGAGTTTTCCATTCAGTAGATTTTACATATATTTTTAAATTCTGTTTCTTATTTTTGATCCAATAAACCTTTAGTTTCTGTTTCTGGAGCTCTTTCAGTTGTAGAAAAACACTTTAAAATATAGTCTGAATTCCGTTGCTTATTACTGTCCTGAGGGGAAGGACAAATCTTGTGACTTCTGCATCTCAGGTAAATGACCACAACTCTACATATATCGACGTGCTTAATATGGCTGAAGCATACCTAAATGTTTGTTTATTGCTAGTGTTCTAACAGCCTAAATCACATACCAGGCATTAAAACAGCAGAAGAAAAGGAACATTTTCACCCTATCTCACTCTTTTTAAGTTGAGCAAAGAGCTACTGAATCATGTGACTTCATTCTGTTTATCCCTCTGAATATAGAATACTGGATGTTGGCACATCTCTTAATTCTTGGTGCCTTACGGTGTTTCCTAAAGAAACTGAATTGAAGGAGAAATAAATAAGAGATAATGCAACTTTAAGGGTGAAAGTTCCAACAGGAACCATCCCTTTTCTCCTCTAACATCTATTGACACATGGCAGGGTTATATATGCATATTATTAGTTGGAGAAAAGTGAAATAATTAGAGCTTCTGTTCCTTTCTTCTGGTGGAAGTGTGGGCTTCTAGTTGCCCCTTAAAACGTGGGGGTTTTTTTGTTTTAAACTCTGAACACATAAAACTAATAAATGGTATGGAACTCACTGGCAACATGGATACCTAAACAAATTGCTATTCTAGCTTGCATTTTTCTTCTTTCCACATCATATTGTAAGTATTTATTTATGAACATACAAGAAAAAGTAAAATACTGGATTCATCTAAGGCAAGAATCACTCAAACAAATTAGCGATTCCTCTACTGTGTAATACTTCTAATTAAAAAAAAAAAAAACCTGAATTGAATATTTATGCTGACTCATACCAGCTAAGTTCCTAAAATAGCAAAGCAGCATCCTTATCTACAATTCTAAAACTAAATTGCCATGCCATTGATCAGGCATTATTTAAAAGGCTTAAGCAGACTTCCTAGGGAGGCTCATTTCCATCCAAATCAAATCTATCGGGAGTGTAACCCCACCTTATTTGTAATGCCTGGTGGGACACATAGGGCTTCTGTTGTTTATGAAGTATTGCAGTGTAAGTAATTTGCCTGCATAAGAGATCTATGGCTGGAAGGTCAAAGGTCTTGATCGCCTGTGACCCAGAAACAAGAAATGTTTAGCCTTTCTGTGTACATAAAATTTGGCCACTTCAAAACCTTTTGAATGTGCCTGTGCTGTGCCCCTGCAGCTTTATGTGCCTCTTCTCTCAACAGTAATTGTTTCAAAAATTCCTTTAAAAATAGTACCTTGCAGGAACTGCTTGGCCTTCCAGACTGTGAAGTACTTTCGCTGTCACAGTTGAGCTCTTGGGAGTCAATGATATACTTGCCTAAACGTTTGTTGCCTTAGGTGACTGTGAAACCAGTAGCTTAAACTGTGATTTCACAGGCAGTATTTATCTCTGTGATTTAAATTACCTGTGCAACACTGAGTGTGGTAATTAGCTGTGTTGTCTTTTTCATGTTCCATAAAATCTCAGTTTACAATAATACATTATATATAAATAGCACAAGTTACGTAAGAAAAGAACTTAGTTTGGTCAGCTTCCGGTATCTCTCAGATGAAGAAAGGATTTTGCCAAATGATCTGGAATTTATCACTGCAGCTGCTAGATCAGGCAGCAAGGGAAATTAATCCAAAAATATGCTAAAAATTTGAACAAAACCAGGGATTTTAGTGCAGTCTCTTTTCTAGTCTTAAGTGAGATCTCAGCAAAGTTTTAACTCTTTTTATTTAAAATTACCTAAACATGGTTTGATGATCTCTCAAGGTTCTTGACAATGAGATTTTTATAGTGAGTTGAATGTCTCTCCTGCCTTGGGCCGAGCGTGTTCAAAACATTCCTTTTTTTGGTAGAGTAGTGCTATGCTACTAAGGGTCCTGTTAGAAATAGCCTAAGTCCATTTTTGAGCAAAAACAGTTGTGAAGATGGTCAATCAAATATCCATAGGTCTCCAATTTATAGATCTTTTCACTATTAATTAATAGAGGCTGGTAACAAAATAGGAGTTTAAGAGCAAGAACCAGATGAATCTGTAGAGCAGCAAATTGTGGGTTAATGGGAAGAGTGAGGCTCTTTACTCAAGGATTGTTCAGGATACAAATTTACTTTCAATGCTGAGTAGAAAAGTTGTCCCTGACATTACCCCAGCAAAGAGCTTCTCTTACACAGCTATGCTGCTCTCTCTTGCTGTGTCAGGTGAAACATCAAGATGTGCAGTAGGCCAGTCATGGTGGAGTGCAATTAGGATAAGAGTTTACACCTGAGAGCTTGTAGGAATTCTAGATTAAGTCACACAGACTTGGTGTTTAATGGATATTTTGCTGGGATAAGGTGTCCATATTGCTCCAGTTACATGCTTATTTAGATGATTTAAGGCATAAGCCAATTAAATTTTTCAATTTGACGGAAGTTTTTATGTAGGTTTAATCTCTGAGCTACTGCCTTCTCAAATTTTCATGCTTCCCTTTTTTTGCAACTTTTTTTTATGGAAGGAGTGAGTAGAGAAAAACATGTGACTATTTTAAATTTTATATTTTCTTCTCAAGGGCTGGGACAGGTGTAGAAAGAAAAAACATCACTATTGAATTTGATTGTAAACAATTAGCAGTAACCTATGTAAAGTGAATAAAGCAAATATGTCTATTTCTTGACTACACCTTGTTGTAAATTAGTTATTAGTGGTTCAGTTCTTTTTTGCTCCAGTTATCTCAAGTAAACTTCTGAATAACATTTCACTTAATTTCATTATTCTAATTATTTTTTCTTATTGTGTAAAGCCCTGTGATTAGACGGATGTTTATGAAGTTAAACAGCTAATTCAAATGGTGGAGTCGAATGTATGCTTCTATGGTGTTCTAAAAGGTCTCTGTCCTTTTTGTTACGTCTGAGCTGGTTAAAGGTAGGAAGACAACTGAGAAATCTAGATGGAAAAAGAAACGAGGATTCAGTTCTGTATGCAGTTTGTAAATTACTCACATTGCTATATAATTTCTTTTCTCATGAAAAGAAAACTGCTGAAAATAGGAACATAATATGCTTTTCTAACGACATCTTTTTTGCATAGCATGTCACACTTTGGCAGTAGATGCTAGTGTAGTCTCACATGGAAAATGTAAGTTACTTAGGATAAACAGGTTTATTGTCATTCTGAGACAGATGTGGCATGCCTGCCTTTACTGATTGTCACAGCTTAACTTTAATTTTTATAGCTGACAATGTTTTATCTCTTTTATACATGGATCTCAGTCCCTCATAGATTAGATCCAACTATTAATTTTCCTTGAAGGCATGGGGACTTACAGGTCAGTGCTGACTTTACCATTTATTTTTAAAGAAACTCAGCTAGTCAGTAGACCACATGGGCTACTTTTCCCTTAAGAAGATACCCATAATTGTAATACTATTTGTCATTTTAAGACTGGGAATATGATCCATGTTCCCAGGCCCACAAAGCAAATAAACACCCTTTGTCTCTTGGGAGTAGTACTACCACTCTACTACTAACCTTGGCTCATTATACTGAGTTTGCTGAATATTTAGCCCTTTCAATGTACTGTGTATGTGATATATGAGAATGAGTGAGTGGGTGTTGCTTGCAAATGTCCTCTCTTCATCCATAATATAAACAGGCCATCCTTACTGGTCCCTAGGTAACCAGTTTCTGGCTCAGTGTTTAAGCTGCAGTCTCCTGAAAAGATTGTGTTGGACCTGGTTCTGTTTGTATTAGAAAATTATCTAGGGTTTGTAGAAATTCTAATGATTTACTGTACAGGATTCTAACATATATAACCTAATTTGAATGCCTTGATAACTCCTTTACCCTATATATCATAGATTCTTAAGCAATAAATCATTCTAATCCTTAGGTTTCATCCCTGCAACATCTTTTCTTTGTCTTTTAGAGCTACAGCCAGCAAACTGAAGTTCATTAACTCATGGCCTAAGAGTGTTGTACTTTTTTGCTTTTCTTGCTCCTTAATGTTGTTACCATCACTTTTTAAAGTAAATACTAATTATTCATATAGAGTAAATAAACTCACTATGATTTGAAAAATGTTTCTTCCCATTTTAAGTTCTTATCTGAGACTCTTAGCATCAGAAAACAGAAAATGAGAAGGAGGTGCAGGAGAGCCTGTGCTTCACCAGTTGTAATTTTGTCATTATGCTTACTTTTATTGCACTTACCACCTCTTGCACTGAGGTTGTGATTTGTTTCTAGCTGCTCTGCTTTGCATCCAAATGAAAAATTATCACTCTTAGTACAATGCAGACTTCATCTTACATTTCCTTTTCCATTAGAATTTGCAAAGAATGGTCAGGCACTCAGGAGAAATCGATTCCTATTTGATTGGGATTTTGTTGTTTGGTTTGGGGTTTTTTTGGCATTTGCAGAAAGAGGACTTCAAGGTGAATTTTAGGACTTCCCTCTTACACTAAGTTCTCAAGGTGTCTTCATCTGTGAAGTCCCTCTAGCTCTGATGCATGTGATGTCTTCCAGCATGTATTCCTGCCTGCAGAGTTGTGGCAGGCAACTTCAGATTCTCAAGAGTCTTGTCCACTCTTGCAGTCAGTCCTCTCTTTTCTTTTGTTTACTGCAGACCATACACTATCCAACTCTTGTGGCGTTTATCAAACAAAAACATTCTTTTCACTACAGAATCAACCATGATAGTTGCTTTCCTCTCTTACGGTTGTTATATTGTCTTTTACATTAGACCTGTGCTTCATCCATAACAAAACAGTGCCATAATTTCCTATCCTGCTCTAGCAGAGACAGATGTTTCCTTATTTTTAGCAGGAGTGAATACCTCCTGTTTCTCTGCACCCCAGCCACCCCTTGAGCACCATGTTGCATCAGCAATCATGTCTCTGTAACACAGGCATTCCTCTGGAACAACACTTAACAATGTGCAAGCAGAATGCAGTACACAGTAATCTGGGAGTTGGTTGTGACATGAATTTTTGGAAAACCACACTACATGAGCATTTTCTTTATATAGTAGCTGTTAGTTACTCTTAAATGGTTATATTAGAAAAAATGAGTGGAAAAAAACTGAATTAATTTCAGCCATGACCACAGATATAATTGCTATCCTAAAACATTTTACATAGTGGTCGATATGGCATAATGTATAGTTCAACACATGTTTACATGTGTTAGCATCTTATACTAGAATATTCCAAAAAGTGAATAGAACATCTTGACTGTTCTTTTTGATTACATTTCACTTCATTAAAGTTCACAGTTTTAGTACTTATTTCAGAACTCTTCTTGTTCCGTAGTGCCTCAGAGGCACTTCAAACACTAACCAAGAAGTTAGTGTTTGCAAAAATAAGGCTTTTTACCTGCTTGTTGGTTATTGCTCACTTGGGCAAATTAGCTTGTGAGTTCACCAGTGCATATGGATCCATTTATATCACTTGAACTGCTCTCATATGGGTGTTCCATGCTGGGCAACTGAAAAGGAGAAGCAGAGAAGTGGAAGTACAGGAAGCCACAACTGTCAGTCTGATAATTCATATCGCAAGAGCTCTTACCTGAACTCCACGGGACCTGTAAGATGAAATTAAAAGTATACTGATATTTCAGAGACCATGTTACTTACAAATTTCAGTGCTGTGAGCTTGAACAGTAACAAATGTTTTCTGTTTTATAACCTCTCTTGCAAAGTATTTTTGATGCATAAAAGTACTAGTAAATATGACATGTTCATACATATACCACCTGGAAAAAGGCTAATAGGCCTTTCAGATCCTTGCCACACATTTTGTGTTTTGTGGGCTACGACGGCAAGATCATCTGATTAAAAAATGCATGTAGCACTGATGAGTAAATACTCTGTTTTACTAAGAAACATTATTGGGGGTTGGAAGAGAGAAAGGAATAAAATAATTTTTTTATTTTCTGGATTTGAAGCTGATCAGACCAGCGTAACACTCTACGTAAGAATTTGTTGAGTTTTGACCTAGAACATGTCTTCAAAAATATGTAGATCTAACTAGACGATTTGTAGTAATGGTTTCGTTTGATGAGTACTGCGCTCACTGATTACAAATTGATCTTTTCATTAGTACTTGCTTTAGTTTGTTGGTTGTCTTATATTTCTGCTACATTAAATGTTCTCATTTCTACCATTGGTTTTTCATTTGTTTTAAGCTTTCTGTAGCCAAATGTCTGAAGTGAAGACAACATTGGTCTTGCAAAAAGCCTCCATCTTACTTGGTCAGTTAAGATTTTCTGCTGTTTAACTAACCCTAAATTCAAGGTGAAGATCACTTAAAATTATCTTTTATGGTATAATAGAAAACTCAAACCGAAAACCATACATCTTTTGAGAGCTGGCAGCAGGAAACAACATCTTAACCACAAACCCAACTGAATATTTTATCTCCTCTATACACATCTTTTCCTATGAATGTAATTTTCCTGAAATGACCGTCAGTTGAATGACTGTGACAGATGTCACCGTCAGTTGCTCATTGGGCAAAACAGCCTCTGATACACTGACTGAGCTGCAGCAGCAGCCCTTACAGAAGATGAATGTACTGCTGCAAGTCTTGGCTCATACAGGGCATTAATATAAATTATTCTCCATTACACAGCAAAATGCTATGGGGTTCATGGGTGATGACAGTAACAGGAGTGCCTGATCTTATTCTAGCAGCAATAGCACTGGTAGTCCCTTTCAGGTGCTACAGTGCATTGTTGAGCCTTTTCTTATGCACAGAATAAAGGCCTAAAGTATTGGAGTGTCTTCATTTCTTAAGAAGATTCTGCATGGTCTGTATGAGTTAGATAAGACTTCAGGAAGAACAAGTTATTGCAGCATTAGTATGCTATCCTGGAAACACTAACACTACTTCTTAGCAAGGGCAGGTTTTGTGATATTACTAAACGGAGCACTTTTCTTCAAACTCTGCTTGATTTCTATTTTAGATCTTTAGTAAAGCAGCTGTAACTTTAAAATTGAGTCATAGGCTTGGCATGAAAAGCTGTATGACTTGCAATATGAAAGCAAACCTTTCTTTTGTTTGTTTAGATTTCTCTTCTGGAGCAAATTTTTGTAACTAGGGAATATTTCTTGACTTAATGATTAGTAATAAAGAACGAAATCAATGTTAAAAATTATTAGGAATGGAATAAATTAAACAGAAAAAAAAATCACTGTGTTTTTTCTATAACAAACATATAGGACCTGTATACAATTTTTATTCATTTCAGTTATGCATGAAAAAAGGTTTAGAGAAGGACGACAAAGATAATCAAATGTGTAAAACCGTCAGCTGCATGAACGAAAAGTATACTGACTAGGACACTTCAGTAAAAAGAAAACTAAAGAATATATGGAAGGAGGTTTACAAAATGAAGTGTGGACGAGAAGGTGGATAGGGATTTATTTTAGTTCTATCATAAGAATGAGAGGCATAAAATAAAACTAGTAGTATTCAGAGCAAACCAAGGAAGATGTTTCTTCACAAAACTTGTTGAACTTCCATATGGTGTTACAGATAGTGAAAATCTACATGATCCCAAAGTATGTCTGTTCAGATTCCTGGAAGTAAAATAAGAACCGTTACATAAAAAAATAGATAATGTTCCTGCTCGAGAAGTTTTTAAGCTGCATCTTGCTGAGGTTTAGAAAATATTCTGAGAAAGCATAGCTATGTGCTTGCTTTCATCTTTCCTAGGTACCTGCTGTTGGTCAAGAAAAGGTCAAGATAGCAGGCTAGAGACACTTTCTTTCCCCAGTATTTCCACTCAACATAGAAGCTGCATCTATTCCAGAAATACTTAAGGGTACCTAGCAAGAAAACTGAAAGTAGGAAAGCATTTTGTATATGTTGGAATTTACCTCTAGAAAAAATCATACTTCTCTGTAAAAGAAACATTACTTTGAGACTACAGCTCCCTGAAAAAGGCTTTATGCTTCTCAGTCACTTTTGGTTCAAATAAGTTATTATTTCTCGCTTAACCTATATGAGCAATATCATGTATGAAGGCAATTATATGTCGATTTGATCAGTTTTAAAATGACTAATACATTGCATCAGAGAATTTTGCATTTTCTTAAAAATATGTGCTCAGATTCTTTCAGGTCCTTACTAGTTTCCATTATTGACATTTTACATAGTTTTCATAGTTATTCTCATTGAACAAAAATATATTAATATTCACTTTTAAAAAATAGAAAATAAAAAAGAAAATTCTAGTATTGTCTGTTACATATGAACAAAATAATTCTTCTAATTTGATACATGCTGCCTAATCTAGTAGTGCTGTTATTCTTGTCTCTTCTCTTGCTTACATTTCTCATTCTGTGGTTAAAGTTAAAATACTATGGTAATAAGAGGTAAAATAGCTGCTTTATTTATTTTTAATGGAGAAAGTAAAGATATTTTCATCTGTTAACTGCTGGGCTTTTAAATTTTTTTTTGTCTTAACTTATATCACTTTTTACTTCTTTATTTACTAGTTTATTAAGTCTCTTACTTTATTCTGACAAATACTTTTGTTTGTTTGTTTGTTTCTGGCATTTTCCCTATTTTTCACAGCCAGAAAGCTGGGGAATTTTTCCCAAATGCAAATTCCTTTGAAAGAATTCAATTTCAGAATCACACGAAAAAGTCCTTGCCTAGGATTGCATTTTCTTTGCAAAGCTAAATTATACATTTCACATTTTTTTCTCTGCCTGGTCAAAGCAATGTCATTAAAATGACTTAATATGCAATCTTAAAAATAAATGTTCAGTCTTACAAACTCCTGTACCTTAAGTTTATGGGCTGAGGCAGTACACAGTCCATTAACCCTGAAAATAACAGACTCCCATCTTTCTCAATTTGTACTTATTATATTTTATGTGATACCCAGGAAAAGCAACTTGGTAATACGTGGTTTTGGGTTTTGGCTTGTGCTCTGTAGTGGTTTGCTGTGGGTTCCTGGTAGTCATCTTTAGCAGTATTGTTGGAGTTTTACAGAGGCTGGCAAGAATTCCCTGCTTCTGATGCACTTTAATGGCTTTTCAAACCCTAAATCAACTTTACAAATTTTTATTTGTATTAAATTCAAAAAGGAATTATTAATTTTTTTTTTTTTAACAGAAAAAAATAGTCTTATCCAATGCTAGGTATCTGAAGAGAAAAATCCTGGGATTTTAGCAAATTTCCCCTATTGTAAAGCATTTGTTTTTATTATTCCTCTTCTTTGATGTTGCAAAACATTAATTTACATGTTTTATTTAAGGGAGGAGGAATATTTTGCTTTCAGAACTAGGTATAAATATTTCCAGAGGCATACAGTGGTATATGAGGGTTTTCTTGCTCCAGCAGTTATGATTAGAGGGGGGAAAATATAGAAAAAAGTCCTATTTTAACAGAGGGAAAACAAACAGTTAGGCCTTGCCCTCCACTTCTGAATGCACACATCTGTAAGTTTCCACTGTTTAAAAAGAAGTATTTTTGTGGGAGCTGTTTGTTAAAATAATACAAACTGTGTAGATTCTCAGCTTGTTTTCTTCTATTCAAAATAAGTACTAATTTTTAAATGGAAAATAAAGCACTTTTGTAATGACAAAATCAGCTTACTGTAAGCCTCATCTTGTCCTTAAATTACATTTTCATTCCTATAGAATGAAGAAATATAAAGATATGTTGCTGAGTGTGCCAAGTTGAAAAAGGAACACTTCCCTTGCTTTCAGTACAGGACCGAACTTGATGGAGAACCAGAGACTGGTTTTGCAACACAAAACACTGGTGCTATGTTGCTATCAATTTTGCCAAGACCAACACATTTGAAAACAGAAATGTCTACAGATTTCTTCATCATGTACTGTTCTGCCTAAAAAGCAAAACACTAGGCATGAAACTTTCTCACTGAGTACAGTGGAAAGCTTTGTTATTGATTTTTAGTAAATTTTGGATTTTATTGGTATTGGGATATCACGTTCCCCCTCATCCCCATCCCCAAGGCAAATAATGAACACAAGGCTCTAAATTATATCCAAAGTGTACCTTATAAACACTGTGATGTGAGTCATATTCACAGTTAAATACTTGGTAAACTTTTCTGCTAATTAAGTACAACATAGGTGTTACTTCATTTTAACACTTTGGTCTTTGAATTGAAAATAAAATCTTACTGAAATGGGAAAAATAATGGAAATGGAGACAGCAAATCTTTAGAGTAGGACCAAGCAATTCTTTCAGAGTTAAATAGGGGTGCCAAAAGGGGAAAATAGCTATTTAAATCCCATATTTGCAGGATCTTTACAGTTCTTCTATAGGTAACCGATCTTAAGCAACATTTTGTCTACGTGCTTTATTCATCTCATTTTAACTATTATGGTAGCATGCATGTGACTGAGCAGCAGGATATCTTTCATGTACAAAACACCAAATATTAGCAAATTGCATTCCTGTCAATCTCTTATTTAAACAAAAGCAAAAAGAACTTAGAGGCCCCAGCAAAAGCTACTAAAGGTATGTGTTTCTTTCTACTCATACAGGATGATTACAAGTGTAGGAAGATATCAAGCTGAAAATTTCTGATATGCAAGTATAAATAAATATTTTAATAAAATATAAATGTACTGTAAGAGTTTTAGTGACATGCTTTCTATTTTCCATAGATGTCTTGTGGCCGTCTGCCTGATCTTTGGAAACAATAACTGTGACACTGATGTATTCAGTGCTATTGTGCCTGTTGTATAAGAAAAAAAAAGACACTTCAGAATAAGATATTCTGCTTAAGACACATTTGGATGAACCTGGGGTAAATCTGCCTGGGAAAATGGGATTTAAGTGTCTAGAAAACAAGATTAGCCTTTTCCATTTGATCTTTGGTGAAATCATGTTGAACTGAGATGTTTCAAAGTTGACAGCTCCTAGTGAATTCGCTTTTTCTTCACGTTACGGAATTGGAGAGCAGAGGCCACAGGCCCTGCTGCCCTTTTATTGTCTTACAGCTCTGTTGTGTCAATTCTCATGCAAGAACTTGTGTCGCACGTATTGAGTAGCTAAAGCTTCACTAATAGTATTTGACATTATAATAGATGTCTAGCCAAAATTATGGAAAAAGATTAGATGAATTCAAATCTCTGTGATTAATAGGATATGTTACTTCACGCAACTTTTTTCTTCTTTGAAGTAAGAATACATAATGAGTGTCATAATGTAACTATAGTTTTTCAGCTTCCTAGAATTGTTACCTCAAATAGGTTGCAAAAAAGGTAAAGACAACTACCTCTTCCTTGTTTTAATAAATGTCAAGCAGAAGCCTCTGTAGTTAATAAAAGAGAAAGTTATGTGCTACTTTATTCTTAATTATATAATGCTGAAGGCTACATACATGGTACTATTAAAAAAAAAAAAATGCTATGTAGCAGACCAGATAGATTCAGGCGAAAAAAATGCAGTGGAATATGCTGTTCATAATTTTGTAAAAGATAATCAGCACTCTATATAAGAGATAAAAAGTACAATGCTTCTGAAGAACAAATCCCTCACATGGAAATCGTACCTTGGTTGGCACTCTCTTTCTAGTCTGCTATTAATTCAGTTGAGCAGTTTGGATTTATTGCACAAAGAAGCTTCGGGTGAATAAGTATGGAATTTCCTCATTCCCAGGTAGGCATTTACCATTTGCAATGAGAATGCCTATAGAGGTTTTGAGCACAATTTTCTGAGTCTGAAATATTAGAGAAACCAAGTGTTGCATTCAGATAAACTAAATTTAGAAGCCCATAAAACACGATACTTCTGAAAATCAAACTACTTATATAGAATGATTGATATTTAGCTATGAATAAAAGAATACCTGGAACACAGTTGCCTTGTTTCCATTTATTTAATTCTTGTGACATGCGCAAAGGAAAAATAGTGCTGTTTAAATTATAACCATAAACATGATTCCAGCAGAAGGAATGGATCAACTTGTGGGGAGTTTTCACATCTGGTTTGCTCAAGAAACCATCTCATAACAGATTTGGAGTGTAAGGACTATCATAGTGCTACGTGAGTAAGGGAACGGCGTGCTTCTCCACTAGTTTGTGAAAACCTGAGACTCTTATTGAAAACACCATTCTATGATAGTCTTCAAAAACCTGATCTGGATATTTAATCGTTCATGCATAACCGGATGAGGATCTGTTATGGTCAGAGCTATAGTTTTGAATCAGAGGAGTTCCTTTGCAATGCGCTATAGGAGTGCATTTTGTCTCAGGTATCCATATTTCTAATTCAGAAGATTTCATAATTGTAGGTAAAACACTTCATGTTTCTCCCCTCCTCAAGTAGGGTTGTTTTTTTTTTTTTTTCAGTTCCTTTTTTTTTTTTTGTTTTTTTAAACCTTTGTCTTTTCTGTTAGGAGCAGAATTCTAAATCTAGTCTAGAATAGGGGAAATGAAGTGATGTTGGATTTTAATGCTTAATATTAGGTATGTTGGTCATCCATGACAAAATCTAATAGACTTTGTGTGAGATTTTGTTAAATGCCTTTTTAAAATCTGCAATAAAATTGGACTCTTAAAATACCCACCTGCCCACTTTTTTACATGGCAGGGTTAGTATGTTTTGTATACATTACATGATACACATACCAATTCCAGGAATTAATATACCCTATAAAAACATAACAGTTTTAAAGAAATCTCTCCTAGTTCACAAAAAAAAAAAAACCAAAAAAACCCAAAACCGAGAAAAAAACAAAGAACAAACAAAAAAAAACCACCAAAAAACCCTAAGTAAACAAACAATAGCAAAAACCAAACCAAAACAACCTCAACATCCTTACTATCATACAAAGTCTAGGAAGGCACTTCACTGTGTTAAATTAAAATCCTCATCAAATGATGATTATCAGTAACACATGTTGTAAAGACTTGTAGTTGCAGTACAATGAAAAAAGGGAAGAAAAATTGCATGCTCTCTCTAATGGCAAAAAACAATGAACCTATAAATACTGTTTTTTCCTTGGTAAAACTCTAATCTTTACTTGTTGTGCAGTATCTGTTCACTTTGCTAACCAGAATATTTTGAATGCATTACTTTTGAAATAACAAAGGAGCCATTAAAGAGTCAGTTCCACCTATGTGTAACAGATTAAGCAGATCACCAAAACTGTTAGCAAGTTTGTCTGGCAATGTAGACTTTTATAACAGAGGTGAATTAACTAGCAAGAGACAAATAGGGTTTTAGTTTCCAGAGTTTACAAGATTGGCAGGGAAAAAATGCCGGAGGAGATGCCAGGTTTTTCTGGGGTGAGGGGTATTAAATGAGAATCTTTGGACTCAGAGAAGTTATTACTCTAGTTAGGATTACTTTAAAAAGACTTCATACTGATCAGATTAAGTGTAGGGGTTTTTTTCTTTTTTGAGCTAGAATCTTCTTAATGTTTGCTGCTCTACCTCAACTTCTTAAGCTTTTTTCATGCCTGCTGTGTTTCAAATGCAATTTCCTTCATTTAATCTGTGTTCTCCTTTCACACTTTGTAGAGCACATAGCTCTTTTTATGGTATATCTCCCAATAGAAGACCGCATCCCAAAATTCAATCAGAATGTCAGATCATCTAGCAATATCCTATTTCTATATGGCTTGATTTTGACGGTCCAAATGTCTCACATAGAAATCAAAATACTTTAATAGAAATCACTCCATGAGCAAGATGAGAGCATTAAGGACCTACCAACTTTTTAGACTGACTTAATCAATAGCAATGTGAATTTTTTTCATTCACTCATTTGATAATTCTCCCATAAAACCTACTGGCATGTCTAAAGACCTTCCGTCATACCTTTCCATTTTCATTCTATAGAAAGCTAAAAGATGAGTAGTACACCAATTTTAATATGAAAGTATTATCAGTCAACAATCAAATACTCATTTCATCAATTATGCCACTATAATGTTTACTTCATTTTGATAATCAAATGGCCATGTTGGAGACTAAGTTCCTGTCCCTCTTTCCACCTATATTTCTTGGGCATCCTCTTACAACATTGGATCTCCACAGGGACAGAGATTCCAGTGTAGAGTCTCAACATGAGACTTCTTTTCTGCAACTTTAGGGATCTCAAAGTTAGCATATAGTCTGCGACCGAGAGAAAACATATTTTAGCACATGTCCTAAAGAAAGTGCCAAAGAAATGGAAAACTACTTCCTCTTTGGAAGGAGCCTGCTTTGCTTTTCATTTACTCCAATTTACTTAGACTAGAGCCTTAATTCTGGGATGACAGAAGGGAGATCAGATCCTCTCCCATTTGTTTTACTCCTTCTGTGTACAGCTAGTTTGGATGAATATCTGCCCACACATGACTACTGTTGAAAACAATTGTAGTTCTTCGTTTAGATTTCACATTCTTTGGTCAGTAAATGTTGGCATGATGCAAGAGAAATATCAAGGCAGCAATGCCCTTGAGGCATCCTGGCATTTGCATGCATTTGAAGATTTCTACATATTCTAGAGGCTAGAACAAATACAGTTCAACTGATGACCTTAAGAAAATGTCAAGAAAGCAGAAACTTTTTTTTTTTTTTTTTTTCAATCTTTGCATGGTAAAAATTGGTAGAAATAGCCTGTAAATATCTATTTTTAAGATAAACTATCTTTTTAATGAAAGAAAGCATTTAAACATGCTTTGAAATGTCAAGCTGACAGCTCTGTTTTGTTAAAGCCAAATGGTTTGGCTTTGCATCTTAGGAAGGGGGCAAAAAAGGAGTTTGCTTATAAGGTCAAGTGTTCAAGCCAACCTGAAAAAACAAGTTGTGTTATAATTACTCCCACTACTATGTAAACATGAAGCTGACTGATTAAATGACTCTTCTTAATTATGAACTTTGATATTGCATATTTAGGGTAAGCTTCTGAAAACTCACTGAGTTTGATCCCAGCTCTTTTTGACCTTGACTGAAAGTAGATTGAACTCAAAAAGTTGTTTAATTCCTACTGGCATTCAGCATTATTATTTAACAAGGAATCTGTTACACAGTTTAACTAAACAATAGGTCACATAATGTGAAGAAAATCCTTTGAAACTACTGTACATCTAGACTTTGAAGTTTTGGGTTTTTTAAAAAAAAAGGAATACACTTTTCCTCCATAGTTTTAAAACTAAAAATCAAGTGGCTTTTCAAGATATCATATAAATATTAGCAGCTTTGCTAAGAATATCACTACATTAATATGGGTCTTTCTCATTTGAGTGTTATCCCTTTTGGCTTAGATGATTAATATATGTGGATAAGGGCAAGTAAAGGAATAGGGACTTAGAAAATCAGATGTGATTTGAAAGAAGGCTATTACAATGTAAAAGGATATAATTACAATTAATTATGGCTCCTAATTCCCTCCGGTTGCCTTAAAGATTACAGGCCAAAACAGTGGGCTGTAAACATTAGCCTATCAGGTCAATAGCTTCAGAATTGCGTGGAAACAAATATTCCTTTGTGCTATTTTGATTTTTATGTAATTTTACCAGCTGGAATACTAGAAGTCCACAGATCCACTGATAAACACCTATTTTCTTTACAAAATATTAGAAAATCACTAGGAGTAACCCAAGAGCAAAATGCATGTGGTGAAGCCATCTGCTGTCTGCAATGCCCTGGAAACAGAAAAATGCATTTAAAACTATAGTATAACTTATCTCTCTTGTGGCTGTCTCTGTAAGTCTTAGCAGCAGCACCATGTGGTTAGGGTTCACTGAGCTTCACCAGGTTACTTACTTAACATGGCCAGATACCTGCAAAAAAATCCTGTCTCTCTTGTTTCTTCTCTTTCCATGTAGCTGAGCTCATGGGCTTGGAGAGGTTGTCCTTGACTGTATACTAGTCCATAAAACAGATTAAAGTAAGTTAACATCAGGTCCTCTGACAGTCCAACCTCCTCTGTACCACGACAGCTGAGGCAACTCAGAACCCAGCACTGCACCAGCATGTTCCCTCATCCCACAGTCCTTCCGTAGTAGAGGGGCTGCTCCTGACTGGTCCCATCTCAAGGGAACATTAAAATAAGATGGAAGGATGACTCAGACTTTTCTCTGTCTTGCTAAAGCGAGATATCTATGAGTGACCGTACAGTTGCAGAAGAGGTAATTTTTGACCACTCAAAATTAAAAGGCAGAAAAAGTAAGCAAAGGTAATTTTCAGAGATGCACAGAGATCTGTGCATCTTTGAAAATTATTTTAATGTAATAATCTACAGTTTGGAACCCATTTTTTTTAAATAAATAAATATTTGCAATCTTTAACTTTCTTGATTTACATGCATGTCTCTCTGCCTCCTCCTTCTCTCTCCAGATCAGCTGGTTACCCTGGGAAGATGCCATCACTGCAGGGAGTCTTACTAAGAAGCTGGCGTTAGTTTTAGTTTTGAATACACTCAGGCTTATATTCATTATCAATAGAGAAGATTAGGTTGAGTTCCACAGCTGGAGCCTGCTCCTGAAAATGGTCTGTTGATCTACCCTTTGCACTTAAGAATTTTATGCTGGTACAGATTAGTTGAAATATCCCTGTGGAGTATTGCTATAGGTTAGCGATGGGATAGGAATTCAAAAAATAGATTAGGCCCAGCATGCTATCAGCTTTTTAGGTCAGTAGTAGCTGCTTAAATTCAAGTTAGAAAGAGATAAGCAAGCAGAAGGACGATGGATGTGCTTTACTTCAGTCTGCTTTGCCCAGCAACGATCTTGGAGTGTGTTGCATGCATCAGTTGCCTAGTTTAGCCTGAAGTGTTGAACATCGAGACACTGGTCAGAAACAGATTAACAGCTTGTGCTGAAAGTAAGAAGCAGTCAAGAACTGGTCTAAGCATGTCTCTTATTACATAAGTTCATTGGTGATAATACAGGAAATTACCATGGCTTTCACTGTGATACAGGTAACTAAGATCTCTGCCACCCAGTGCTGAGTGCGTAGGAAAATGAAATTTCCTGGCCCTACAGTGAAGCAAGGAATTGTCTGTAGCCTCTGATGCAATCTTGATATCAGTGCACTTTTGTTCTTGTTATTGCTTTTGTTTGGTTGGTTGGTTTTTGTTTCTTAGCAGCTTTTGGAAAATGAAAAGGTTAGGGATTGAATTTTGAATTCTCACAGATGGTGGTTCCTCATCCTTCATGGTCTGTGCCCAGAATGTATCCTTTGGTCTGATAGCAACAATAACACTCTTAACTCAGCACAAAGCATACAACTTTTTGAAGGGAACATGTTATGATTTTTATTAAGTAATTGTTTAGAGAACAGAGAACAAAACCTTCTTAGTACCCAAGTTAAGCATGCTGCAAATTCAAACTGTTAGTAATGGTAACTTCCTAACTGAAGGTTGGTATGTAGGTTTCTTGTTTTGCTTTGCCTTAATTGTTATTTAAAAAAAAAAAAAAGTAAATAAAATATCTGAAACTACTGCTTTACTGTTTTTCTGTGAGATGTATCCAAAAAGCTGATACATGGGGTTTGATTTAGGTTTTTTCTTTTTCTGACTGAATAATTAAATCTAGTATCAATGAAGATGGCAATAGCACTCTATTAATTTCATTGAAAATGATAAAGACTATGTTACAGATTTGATTTCCTGGGTACTTCCTTTCAACCATATCTGTTGGACAGACTTTTGGTGAAATAATGATGTGTAAAAATAACTATTTTTGTTATGACTAAGGATAGTGGTCTGAACATGAGACTACAAGGCAAGAACAAATTTACTTTGTGGTTTGGACCTGAATCAATGAGAATTGATTCAGTTTCCCTCAAAAAATAAGATATGTCCTATTGTCTTAGGCAAACAATCTGTCTAGACTGTTTATCTATTTTTTGTGTCTCCAACAGTTGTACTTGAATATGCCATTTGGGGAGAGCACACTGACCATCTACTGCTGCAGACCATTTCCTTCACGCTTTCCCACCACCATTATTCATTGAATAAGGTATCCAACATTGACTACTCCTGCCATTTGCCCCTCCAACTCTCTTTTTAAAATAAAGTCATTTTATGGTCCTGATCTCCAGAACTATGTCTGATTCATTTTTAAACTTCACAGTTTAAACCTCTCAAACAACAAATTCCAGAGGTTCACTACCTGGTGTATCAACGAAAATAAAAATAAAAAAAACCCAACAAACCAACAAACCCAAACCAGGAGCAAACCCGAACCACAAATCTCTCTTTCATCATTTTTAAACTCATCTCCAACTATTTTCAACTATGTGAAAAATGAAGTTGGACCTCAGCAAGAATCTCAGACCTGAATGTCCCCACATTTTGGCATTTTTGGATTCTAATCAGTATGATGGGCTGAAGCAAACCCTGCAGTCTTTATAAGCTAGTCAGGAGGGAATTTCCAACCATTAACTAAACTTGGCCGTAGGTCAGTAACAGCATCTTTTCTGACCACAAGGAAACAAGGACAGCACAGGTGCAACACGCCTCTACTTTGTTAAAGGTTTAGATGAGGCCCAGGGGGCAAGGACAGCAAAGACAGACTTAAAATTGGAAATAATTTTCATAAAGTGAGAAAATTACTAGAAAAAATAGGAAATAGCAGACACCTTTCTCTTGGGAAATGAGAGTGTTCCACTTATGTTGGAAGGGTCAGATCTACAACTACAGGAAAGGAACATCTGGCTGGATAGAAAATCCTCAAAAAATATACAAGAATTACATCCTATTGCAATCTGAAAATTAATCTGCCTAAAAAGCAAATACCACATCAGAATGCACATGCAGAAGAATGGGTTGGGATGGTTTTTTCTGCACAACATAGGTCAGTTTTGAAGTACCCTTTTTTCAGTGTTGAACATCATCTTTCAGTAAACCCCTCGATAAACGTTATTGAAACGGCAGCTATAAGTATTAACTTTAGGAAACAAAAATTTATAAAGACTTTAAAAACATTGATCTTATTATCTTAAAATAAGAAGATCAAATAATGAAGAGCAGGTGTTCAAATATGTAAAAGGCCATTTTCAATAGGAGTAAAGAAATTTCTTGACTTTGGTAAAGAAAACCTATTAAGAAAAAAATGAAGATCATTACAATAGTGCATTTACACTATTCTGAGTTTGGAAGTGAATGGGTCTCAATACTGTTTGACAGTTTTTTTAAGGTTTTAACACTTCAGCATTTTACATTTGAAGGGTTTAGCATATTAATTTCTAGAACAGGCAAAATATTGAACAAAAAGTTTGAAGCACTGAAGAAATAGAGAAGGAATGCAGCAGATATATATGTGGAGAGGAGGTATGCAGGAGCAAAATTAAGGGCAACTGCATCTCTTTAAAGAAATAATTATTTCTGCCATTGTTTTAGCAATTATATGGAAATGTCTCTTGAATTGATTTGGGACTGTTTTGCCCTGTTATATTACCAAATTTTGTATGTATAACTTGGAAAAAAAAATTATTTTGAATATCCTATCTCATAGCTTGTCACTTGGAAATTTACTACAGAACGGTATGTATCATAAGTGTATGTTTAGTGGTCATGTGCTGTTAGTTCCTAATATTTTTTGTTGAATCTAAGATTATTTATTTGGTGACATGGCTTCAGCTACACACAGTTTAGATTGTGCACAGCTTTCAGTTAAGAGGCAGCATAAATTTGCAATTAGTCATTTTATTGTTTATAGTCAGAGGTTATAACAATGGAAATCATCAGTATACAGAATGTTAAATTAATATTCTATACATACATGGTTTTTTATGAGACCTTACATCACAAGAGGGAAGAAAAACAATGGTAAAGAGAAAAATCCTCATGTAAGTCAGCTGAATAAAATGTGTGTTATGGCTTTCTCCATTCTAAGTTTAGGACAGCTTTAGAGATATGTAATTTACTTTGGGTAATTCAAACACTTTTCTTGAGATGCCGCCTGGTGCTGCCCATTTTTGTATCTTACTAACCCGTTATTATAGCAAAGGTTGGAAGGGTTTTACTCTAGTGCAGTCATTTAGTCTGTAGCACAGAGAAATTCTTATGTTAGATGTCAATGGTTTTGATTTTAACAGTTTAAAAAGGGAATCCCTGAGAACAAAGAAATCTCAATAATCCTGTAATCCTTGAATATCAACTGATGTCAAAAAGCTGAATTCTAAGGAGTCTTGTCGTCTTAATTAATTTTCAAAAGGGACCAACTTTTATATTAAACCAAAGAGAAATTTCTAGATAACAAAGTGCAAGCTGCTAGGTCAAGCATTGCAGAAAATGTTTTTGCAGCAGTGATGTCTTTCTCATTGAGCTGAAGTTATTTCTCCTGGCAATAATGCAAATGAATGGGTAAGACTACATTTCAAGGGTCCTAGCTGGAAGTTTGCTGTAGAACAGTTTCCCATGGGTTAAGTTTTACAGTGACAATGCCTGATCAAAGTCAAAGAAAATATTTCAGTAGATATTGATGATCTCCAAGTCACCATGCTTAGATCCTTTTCTAGGATTATATAAGGATATACTAAATGAGGGCCCGTACCAAGGAAAAGACAGGTTTTTAAATGTGCTTTTGATGAGGGAGGAAGGACATTACTCTCATAATCAGTAAAACTGGCAGTACTAGATATTTCCATTAAATTATGTTTTATACAAATAAGAAATTTAGAGAAGTAGACTACAGCCTCAAATCCACTGTAGCCCCCTTTTTCAGTAGCTAAGTCTGCTGTAAAGCTGGTTACTCTGAGTAAATAAGCAATATGATAAGAAATGTGTAATAACACTTTGGATTGAATGATTCAACGGCAGAAAATGCACCAGTGAGCACTGAACAAACATCAGTTTGGCACTGAATCTGAATTACCTTTTCTTCTTTTTCCTTTTTTCTCCCAAACATTTACAGCTAATTTATGGTATCTACACAAGACATTGCTATTTTAGACATTGATCAATATCCAATTTATTTTTTTTAAGCGAGAGAAAGTATGGTGGAGTCCTATCTGTAGAGGAACTAAGGAAGCTTACTTGGTGCCTTCATCTTTTGGGATGACTCCAGAATGTCACTTCCACAATCTTTTGAGCTGCTGCACACAAGGAGCAATGTTTTCTACCTTAGAGATTTACATTAAACATAAATTCCGCTGAAACTTTCCAGTAAGACTGGTATATGTGTATTAAATGTAATATGCATATTAAAACAAAAAACATGGTATCTGGTTTTAACTCTTGGGTATGCCTCTGTCTGTCTATTTAATAAGAGAATGAAAAGGAGATGGCTTTGAATCAAACAAAATAAATAGAAAAAGAATAGAAATTACATTCAGTGAAAACATTTGTTAGCTTTTAATTCTACATTAAGCTAATATTATGAAATCATGCTACTCATTTTTCTTGCTGCTCTTAACTCTCTTCTGTTTCCGAGTCTCAGCTCACATTTCTTGTAGTGAGATTTCATACTGCTAGCGAACGGATAAGAAACAGGCACTGAAACGCATCCGTGTTTCAGAAGCAGAATGTATCTGAAAGAAACACTTCAGGTATGTCTAATACAGGAGAAGAGTGTGCTTGGCAGATGCACGTTACACCAACTTGAACAAGGGATTGGGGCCTGGATTTTTTAAACACATTCTTAAAACAATATCAAAATAATTCATTTGAAGGGATCTTCTGAAATAGAAAAAATTTCTTTATTTTTCAACAGTAGCTATTGTTGTCATTGAAGCATATAAGACAGTATGACCCAGACCTGCATCTTTACACTGTTAGGATATCTCTTTAGTCATTTGCGTTTATAAGGTCAGCTCACTCTTAGTGTTCACAGTGTCACTTAGAATTTTAAATTAATTGTCCTACAGGCTGATTTCTACCTAATTTGAAGACAAGAGGAGAAATATTAACCATTAGGTGGTGGAGAAAGCATAAAATATATTTTAATTTCTAAACCTTTAAATTAGCCATTCTTTTATGGGATGGAGAGAAATACAGTCTAGACTGAAGAAAACCTTAGCGTCCTAGAGCCAATGGAATATTAATATCTGTACACAGGACATATGAAGTATCATGGATTTCAACCACTTTCATTTTAAAACTTTCTGATTAGACTGAGACTTGAGCCACCATGACTATGATTACTAGGTTTCAATTATGACACATTAAACTTGCTATACAGGGCAGTTGGTGGAAATGCTCTATTACATAAAAGCCTTTAAAAGCCTTTGATCCCATGATGGATGTTCTATGAATTGTGAGGAGAAGAATGAAAGTGCTGGAGAACTGGGGAAATAAATAATGAAGCCAGCTGATATTATGATGGCACAGCAGGAGTGGTATGTTTCATCCTGTTTTGTGATTTAGTTATGCGGCTTCTCCTTGCATGGCACTCAGTTATTGAAATAATACTATCTGTGCATGATTTGTCAGGCAGGTTTTAATAAAGTGCTGCAAAAGAACTTCCTTGCTATACCAGTCTGTGGTACTTTTGAGAGCTTTTAATATGTTTAAATTCAAATTGGTAGTGCTGTATTTCTATTTAGATGGATTTTGCATCCTGGACTATGCTCTCTTTAGGCTTTAATCCTATGCTTTGATCTGAACCGCTCTAAGGGTCCAGTGAAGAACAATGGGCATTTTAGTTTATGTATGCTAGTTTGTATCTTCATAGCTGTTCTGCTTAACTTCTACCCCTGTCTTCATTTCATTGCTTTACTCTGTTGTGAAGGTCTTTTAAAAATGTTAGTGCTTCAATAATATTCTAATAACTATACAACCTCTTCAAATACAGCTCTATTTAAACTTTAGATTTCATTCTGATTGCAAAATTATTGATTACTTTCTAGCATCAAAATGTTTATTTGTGTAGTAGCATGCTGAAATACCATATTGGAAACGATAAAAAATAAATCAAAAAATCCCAGGAGGTACCGGAAGGCCTGCTAGAGACACCTTTATGTGTAACTCCCAGAATGTCGCTCCCAGAATAGTAACATAATGGGATTCCCAAAGAATAAGAGCAGTGTAACATGAGCAGACTGCCAGCATCTAGTCAAGGCAGTCAGGGATCTGCCTCAACAGTTGGTTCCCATACAGTCTAATTACCAAAAGATGTACACAAGTGATACAGAAAACAAAACAAACAAAAAAAAAGCTTTTAAAAGATTTACACAAGGTTCGATAATCAAGCAAAAATTAAGAGTATAGGGAATGTAACATTTTTCTTTTGCATAGCTGAGATGTGAGCAGGCTGTAGTGTGTTACTTTGATAGCAATGTGCGGGGGTTTTTTTAACTTTTAATCACAGTGTAACTGGAACACAGGATCTATGCTCAGTTTTATTTAGGGTTCTGAATGGGGTGTTACTTCCCATCGAAGATGGCTCCAAGATGTCATTGATAGGAAGGCTACAAATAATTATGGTGCTCTTTGGATTACTGTTTCTAAGATGGCAAAATCTTTTTTTCTCCAGCCAAAAATAGCTGCACACCGTCTTAAGTGAAGCTGCCAACACTGTTCAACAAGTAACTGATTAGGATTCACAAAAATTTTCTTGCATGGTTTCCTTGTGTTTTACCGAACTTCACCCCTTGGCTTCCGAGCCAAATGAAACGAGCTGGGCACTTCGCTCTTTGGATTCTTCGCTCCCCGGGGCTGGGACCTACAGCGAGCCGAAGCTCGGGGCTGGACGAGCCCAGCTCTGCGGGACCGGGCGCTCTCGCCTCCCCTTCCTGGCAGAGCCGCGGCGCGCCCCGGGCGGCCTCTTGCCCGCGGTGCGGGTCGATCGCTCCCCGGGGCGCCAGCGGCCGGCGGCGCCGCGGCAGCAGCAGCAGCAGCGGCTGGAGGAGGAGGCAGAGGTGGAGGAGGAGGAAGGCNCCTGCTCTGCTGCTCCTGGCTCTCTCCCTTCTTCCTTTCCCTTCCCGTCCCTCCTCCTCCTCCTCTCTGCGCTTTCCACCTCCCCTGCTCCTGAGTGAGCGTAGCCTCGG
>VZRN01000979.1:96862-120115 GCA_013397935.1 Dasyornis broadbenti
TTTTTTTTTTTTTTTTTTTTTAAAGTGTCTGAGTTTTCAGGGTTGCTGGAGGGCAGCCTGCGCGGGGAACAACTGCATTTGCAGAGAGACGCGAAACACCTGATGAGCAGAGGCAGCTCCACGGGCTACGCTCCTGCCGCGGAACAGGGACTGCCCGGTGGGAAGCGGTCCTGGCCCTGGCTCCGCCGTTGGCAGCGGCGCTGGGACGGGGCAGCGGCCCTTGGGCTGCGGCTGATGCCGGCCCCGGCAGCTGGGGCGCGCCCCGCAGGCGCCTCCGTGCGGGGTCCTGCGTTCGGGAGGGCGGGCTGAGAAGCGCCCAGGGGAGCAGCTGGGCACAGGAACGAAGCGGCGAGGCAGGGTGGGGGGACGATGACAACAAACTTCTAGACTTTCCATTTGTTGAAAAGCCTCTTGGAGTTACTGACGCTTTGGGTGAGCTGCTGCTGCTGCGTGACAGAGTTGACGGGAGGTGTAAGGTGGTTCTTCCAGTCTGAAAACCTTAGTTCTGCCCAAACGCATAGTGAAGGCTGGGTTTAAATTCTCGGATTCCAGACACAAATGCTTACAATTCTCGGTTAATATTTGTTTGCATATTAAATTTTGTAACATAAACCTCAAGTACCTTTGGTACTTTGGTACTTGTGGTTGTGCAGTTCCGCTATGCTGATGCATAGAAAAGATGCATAGTGTGTGGTTGTATAAGCATGTGACGTTGTTAGGAAGACCTTTGATGTCTGTCTTACCCTCATCTCATTGTTTTGAAGATTTCTGACATACTTATTGAAAGCAATCATGACCCAGCTCATTCATTATTCATTTCAGTATGGGCCTGGGAGGGAATGGTGGGGATTAAAATTTAAACTAATATTCTGATTTTTTCCCCCTCTATGCTGTTTACTTTACTGATTAAAAGTGTGGTAGATTTTACCGTAACCACATGGGAAGTCAAATTTTGATAGCATACATTACCTGCACCTCAGGTATTCAAACTCTTGTAGACCATACATTGTACAAAGAAGTCATACTTTTCAAACAATAAGCTGCATGGAAAAGTTTACTGATTATACTGTAGTGTCTCTTAAAATATTTTAATACAGCTGAATGCGGACATTGCAATTTTCTGAGTGCTAGTAAGCTATCAATGGTCATATCGCTTAAAAGTCTGTAAAGTGTTTTTCACACTTAATTATTTAGAAGTAGGAACACAAAATCAATTCAGCTAGCCACTCTTACCCCTTAGACTATTTATAAAAATTAAAAAAAAGAAAAGTCAAAACTTAGTGGAGGGTAAAAATACCTCAACTCTTTCCAACCCATGACTCTAAGTCAGTTATTTACTGGGTGAAACTGGCATTTGAGTTGCAAAGCCTCAGAACAGCTTATGCTGGAAACGTAGAAAGAATCCAATCTGGAGCAGAGCACATATTTTGTACGCTTAAACTGCTGAGGTAGAACAGCTGATAGGGAAGGTGCTCTCCTCAGTGATGCTTTGTGTTCCCATGCATATGGTACAGAAAGTCACTCTGTTTCTTGAAGAAACCTCGAAGTCTTTGGGAGCTGCCACTGTAGTGCATTGTGTAGAAGTGCAAGTGCTCCCTGGAAAAGGAGGAACTGTCAGCAAACCAAAGGAAGGAAAGGTCAAGAGGCTGGGAAGTGAGTGGGATAGCATGTGTTAAGCGCTTACGTTAGTAGGAAAATGTTTTTGTGTCTCACTACTGCTGAGTAGTAAGTAGAGAGAGAGAAAGATTCTGGATCCAAGCAGACTTAGTCATGTTGGAAGTCTTTAGCTGTGAGTTTGTTGATTTTGCTGGAACTGTTTGAGTGAGTGAGTACTGCACATATTTGTTTCTGTGAATGTTGAGATGAATATCTGAAGTAATTATGAAAGGATTAAATAAGTAAACTGCAAATAATTGTTTCAAGGATAATATGATTGTATTGTCAGTATAAAACCATCTGCTTGAGCTTTGTTAACTTCAAAGAAGTTCATAGATGTTATGCTTCCTCTGTTTTTACTTCCCATCAATATGCCATGCTGCTACATGTTAAACCAATGCCTAAGTGCAGGTCGTACAGCCCTTTGGGTCAACTCTTTACACAATATATTTATTTTTCTCCACTCCTATTTTAAGAGCTTTAGCTTTAGAAAACACTTTAAAAAGCGTGGGTGACATTGAGGGTCCTCCAACACAGGAGGAAAAGCTGGCCAGAAAATAAGGTTATTGTGGTTTTAAGCAGGTAATTTTCACTTATTAAACTTGTCTAGGGATTTGCAGCAACTTGGAAGTGTTACAGATATAAATAGTAGTAGCTCTTCATAGACAGCTCTTGCAAGGGCACGTTCTGCAGCAAGTGGGCACTGATAAGCTTGTGCAACACTGCCTCATCCCCCTCCACTCCTACCCCTCACCCCTGCTGCTTTATTTTTATTTTTTTTATTCCAGCCTAAGGGTAAAGTTCGTTATTTAACAAGCTTTCAGGGCCCAGATTAATACTTTTCAACTGAACTGTCAGCTCAGTGGGATGGGAATGAACCCTGCCCGTAAATCACCTCTTGCGGATTTCCTGCAGCACAGGGGGTTGTCCCGACGAGCTGACCCCCTCGCAGCCACACTCCGCCCCTCCCGGCGGGGCAGGAGGGCGGGCGGCCCTGGCCCCTCTCTCCGCCTGGGTGGCTTGTTGCGGAAGGCGACCTGGTACTTCAGTTCTCTCTCTGCTCGAGCCGGGCCCGGGGGAATCAGCCCTCCTGCCCCAGATTTCATGCCGTTTCACCCGCCGCCCCGCAGGGATGCTCGGAGCAGCTGCAGCAAGGGGAGAGTGAGTTGTTTTGCCGCACCGGTGGCTTGAAACTTTAGCTCCTTGTACTGTCTGTGAGTGTTTTACCAACTCTTATAACATGTTTGGTCTCTGGGTTTTGTTCTTTGGGTAATTTTGAATGGGGAACGTGGGGTAAGTATACAGTGTCTACCTGGGAGGGTATTATTTAAAAGAAATAAATAATTCCTTATTGTTTGTTTGCTGAGAGTTTAAAAATGAACTGGAGGAACTACACGGGTATCCTGTGCAGGTATTATACTTCTTAGGTTATTGAAATGAAGGTGTGGCAGTAGCATGTACCTAGACTTCATTAATGGCAATAAGGTAACAATAGCAGGAACAGGTTATTATGGAAACAATAACTGGAATGAAACCACACAGCTGTGAGGGTTTGCCACAGCTGCACCATCATTTTGTTGCACAGTCTAACTTTTAGAATTATGTGACTATGCAAAAGCAATATTGGTCAATTGTCCCATGTAGTTTGAAAAGGTTTAGAACTATATTTATGCAAAGATTCTTAGTTTTGTATTAGAATGGGAATAGCAAACAAAAATGTATTTACCTGTTCTAAAGCGCATTGCTGAAAACTTCATTGGGGCCTCTTTACAGAGACAGCAATAAGGTACAGAACAGTTTGTGCTGTGATTCTGTGATCTGGGGTTTTTTGCAATGGAAATGCATGCGCTTACTTGAGCTGCATTTTTCTGGGATACTGCCTGAGATACACCTTTTTAATTTTATTATTGTAAAATTATTTTAAACCTGACCTAATCATACAATGCCGCTCATTGATCACTAACAGAGTTTAAATTCTGTTAGTTAATGGGAGTATGAGGAAAAGCAGTGTGTCAGTTTCCAGGGTTTCCTGCTGTCACTGTATCTCCATGGTATAATCTCAAACCCATCACTTTTATGGCCACCCCTAAGTTTATGAAGTGTGCTTTAGTCTGTGTTACATGTGCAGGTCAGAGATGAGGCTGGATTGTCTGTTCTGAAATCAAGCATACACATCCCTCCTGGTACTTAAACAGTGTTAAATTGAGCATGTAGGGAGAATGTTATTTTTTCCTGTTGTTGCTGTTTAGTCTGCTGCAAATTTTCTTTTTAAGTGTGTGTAGCCTCTCTCTTTTCAGACACATGCACACAAAAAGATGCTGTTTTTATTTAAAAGCACGATTTGTAGCAGATGCAACGGGATGAACATTGGTAGTAGGACCTATTTTAAAGACTAAGCAATGCTTCTGCAAACATAGATATTAAACCTTGGTCTAGCCTTTTATGTGAGTAAAGTACAGCACTAAGCTCCAAGAGCTCCCAGCACTTTCTAGTTCTTGGAGAAGGTATGTGCATTCCTGGGTGTCTGGTGTAAGCACGCTGGTGTGCCTGGGAGAGACTTCAGCTGTTTGTAACAGCAATCACATGCATTTATGAAGGTTATAAAAAAAACTTTGGAGATCATTTTAACTGCAGTGTTTAGAGGGATACAGAAGCATCCCAATCAGGAATATTATACTTAAGTTCAGTATGTAGTCAAACTGTTGCCTGTTTTTCAAGGGTGCGTGTCTGCTTATTTTAGAAAAAATAAACCAGGGCTTATACTTCAGACTGTTGTAGCTGAGGGTGATGGTAAGAATACTTTCTCATTGATGCGCTGCATCAAGGATATAAAGTCTGTCTACAACCTTGTGTTCAGCTGCTGCTTTTTTGAATGTGGTCAGTGATTCATAAAAAGAAATTCCTTGGAACAAAGGGAATCTGACTAAAGTCACACTGGTTTCCTATCGAATGTAATATCCTGTTTAATGTAAAAAAAGTTTGTTACAGCTGTTTGTAGAATGAGTTATACAAAATTCCAAACAAGATTGTCACTTGGAAGTTGCAAGCTCTTTCAAAGTCTAAATTGCTTCTTGAGAGTTTTGTTTGGTAAAGTATTGAACTTTGCTTGGTGAGCAGGATACGTATGATTGTTTTCCTTATCTATTATAAATAGTAATTACTTTTTTAATTTCACCTTGCTTCTATTCAAAGTGATAATGTAATACCAAATTCCCCTCCGTGTAAGTGTGCATCTACTTCAAAGACACTAATGGCTGCGTGAATTGCACCAGAATTTTAATTTAAAACTTTGATAACGTACAGGACCATGGACGATTGTTTTTTGAATTCCTGTTGTGTATCAATTTGTCAACTTGTTTGTCTTGTTTTGTGTTTACGTCTCCAGAAGTTTTGGTGACAATATTTGTGTTGTGCCTCTTCTTTGTTGAGTTTTAGACTTTAGTTAGGAAATAGCTACACTGCAAGCCATTTATTCTTCTATTCTTCCATTGTATTCATCAAGAGTCAATTCCTTTAGCTCTGTAGTAGTTTGTTGGGTTTTTTCTTTTGACATTTCCTGACTTGTCTAAGATGCCATAACTCCCTACAAGTATCTCGAGACTGCAGTTGCCAGTGGAAGGAATGACTACTATGGTAGGAAGATCCTTTTTAGCAGAGTAACCAAGAGAAATGGTGTTCTTTGGGGGAGGAGGAGAAAATGCAGAGAAAAACTTCTGATAAGGAGAAGGAAAAAGTTAGTAGCAGTTGGTGTATTTTGACTATATTGTAGTCTTTGCTGAGTATAGATGAGCACGTAATCATCCTACATGTAGTTACTAAGGCCACACATTTTCAAAGCAAACTTTTGGGATCTTGATTATGGTTAACTTCAATGAAAAATGATTGCTTGGGGAAGTTAATGACATTAGTTACCTGATACTGCTGTAACCCTGAACTCTGTAGTATTCCATACTCTTCACATAATGACTTCACCCTATTCAGTGACAGTTTTCCGGCTTGACCTTGAGAATGCATCTTAAAAACTGTTGAAGGTGTTCTGTGTCCCATTTTTTACTGAATTGAGCAGGACTTTTCATACTGGACAAGGGAAAATTCTGGCAAAAAACTGGACAGTTCTTGGAAGAAGATGCCAGAAGGCTGGTGGGGAGCAAATGACACATGTATTTCTGTCAAGTGTGACATCACCTGTGTTACTCCTCCTACCTTCTTGTGGCAGCAATGAGAAATAAGTAATTTCAGGAATCATCGAGAACAAAATCCTTTATACCATTATATGGTTTAATTCTTTGACTTTCCTTACTCAATAATTGTACTCTGTTGATAAAGAGAGAGGATAGGAATTCAGCAGAAGGGATAGCTTCTGAGAACAGATGCAATAATTGGCTATTTCCTAATATTTTTCCCCAAAGATGACGCATGGTAACTCCCCAAACACCCCACATGCACGTGTGAAAATTTCTAGTATTTCTAAAAAGTTTTAGAAACAGTAGATACCCTGCTCTCCTGCTATATTTAGCATTGTTATGGCCTCACCCTTAGTTCTGTGTGCAATTCTGACTCCCAGAATTCAAGATGGATTTGAAGGTCCTTGTATACGGAGAGGAGGGCAACAAAGCTGGTGACAGAGCTGGAAAGAATGTCCTATGCAGAGCAGCTGAGGACTCTGTGTAGCCTGGAGAGAAGGAGTGACCTCAATTGCTCTCTCCAGCTTTCCAAGGAGAGGAAGCGGAGAGAGAGGTGCTGATCTCTTCTCCCTCAGAAGGGAAGTCTAGTGGTTGGATGCATGGGAGTGGTTAAAAATGTGCCAGTGGAAGTTTAGACTGGACATTAAGAAGCTTTTTTTTTTTACCAAGAAGGTTATCAAACACTGAAACAACCTTCTCAGAGAGGTGGTTGATGCCCCAAGCCTATCAGTGTTTTGGAGGGATTTGGACAATGCCCATAACAACATGCTCCAGCTTTTGGTCAGCCCTGAAGTGGTCAGGCAGCTGGACTAGATGGTTGGTGTAGGTCTCTTCCAACCGAAATATTATATTCTATCTGAGATTGTTTAAAAGAAGCAAAGCTACTGTGGTTGTCCTTCAACTTACTTCAACTGCCAAATTCAGCTGGCCAAATATATTTGTGGTGAACTGCTCCAGCTGTCCAGAATGTACTTGTGGCATCAGTTACAATATTTAGAGCCAAGAGAAAAACTGGCCGAATGAAGGCTTACACCTTATCGGCTCTTGACTCACTTGTGTTTGTGTAGACAATTAAATGTTTGGAGGGCTAGTTAGTCTGTTTCATTGTTTCATGGGTGTATTTGTTTCAGAGGAGGAGAGAGAAAGTTACAGCTGGTGAGTAAACTCTCCAGTCTGCTTAAGGAAAAGTCTCTTTAGTTTTTTTTGTTCCTTAAGAAAAGAAAAGAAGGGAGAGCATTTCTTGCCTCGGGTGTTGGAAGTAATTCTGAGAGGTTTTTGGTTTTGTTGAGGTTTGTTTGTTTGTTTTTTAATAATCTGTTTTCTTTGAAAATATTGCCTTTGGAGCCCTGTGAATTTACCCGTCTTGACCTGTCTTTCTTCTTGACTCACAACTGCTAGGTGTTGCAGACTATTTGACAGCTTTGTGACTGCTGTGAGTTGGAGGCTACAGGGATACCATAATAGTAGGTTTCACTGGAAGTCAAAGACAGTGTTTGTACCCCTAAAAAGATCATACATTATTTGGTGTGCTGCTGAGGAGAGAATCTCTGCTTATTTGCACGCTGACTATTACTTAGAATACACCACTCCTATTTCTTCTTAGAAGTAAGGAGCTTCAGTCATTCCAGTTCTACCTATTTGTAGCTGCCCACTGATACACTTGGCAGAAACATAATTTGCCTGTAAAAGTAATAGTATCAAGAGTCTTGGTGGAGATAATTGTACATTTTTTATAGAATTGCTACTTATGGTTAGATCAGCAGTGCAATTAACTGTGAAAGGAAAATACAAAATAAACTTGTGAGATGACGCCTTATTGACATCTGTCCCTTCCCTACAGACAGATGTTTTCAAATTAAAGGAGAACCTAGGACTTCCTGTTCACCCCACCCACTCTCCAGCACTTCTTGCATAATGGCAGAGTGCTGCTGAAGTACAAATATGACCATTTACTTTGTTTCATTTGATTTATAAATGTCAAAATATTCATGTTAAGCTTTCAATATCTCTTTGCCACAAAGATATTTTTAAATTTTATCTCCTTTAAATCATTAGTACTGAAATATTCTGTGATTTGGAGGAAATGAGACAATCTTGTTATTAAGCAGGCTTGCTCAGTAGATTCAGTAAATATGGAGAATTGTTTTTTTCCAGGAAGGACAATTACTTTGACTTTCCAGTTGGATGTTTTTCTGGCTGGTTAGAGAAGGGCAAAATGTTGGTTCATTTAAAAATACCAAGAATCCTGTTGTGCAGCCCACAGGGCACAGCTTTCAGGAGAATATTTTAACAGCTGTTAGAAGTCCCAGTGACATAAGGCTGAATATGGTGGGTATCGGCCTGTCTCCTTTGTAAAGCTGCATGGCAGTTTCATGTAAACTGCCAGACAACAGAAGCAAGAGGCCAGGCTCACAATCAAGTTCTCCGAGGGTTTCCTTGCTTGCTGGAGTGTCGGTGATGCTGAGTTTGTCCCTTCTGCCTTGTGTTCCCAGGCAAACCCTGAGGTATGAGAACATACTTTTTTGAACACACGGTTTGGAGTGGTCTGGGCTGCTTTTGTGGCTCAGCAGAGCCCAGCAGGTGGGTGGCTTCTTGCTACCTCAGTGCAATTTGTTTCAGCTGCCAGGAATGCCATGTTAATGGCACTGGACACGTGAGAATGTCCCCTCTTAGGAGGGGATTCAATGTGTGTGTGCTGAGGGAGGTGGTTTTGGTGAACAGTTGGACTCAGACTGAGATCAGACCACCTCAGAGTGGCAAATTGGTCGATAAAGGGCTGCCTCTACAGTTACAGTGCGCAAGTCAGATGAAATGCAGCCTGTACAACTAAAAGTTGTAAAGTGTTTTGCGATAAAATCCTTTTATTTTTCTTATCCAAGAAGAGCTGCTGATTTCTCTCTGATTATCAGCTACGAAAATGATGAAAAATCTTTTGGATTAATGTTTTTTTTTTTTTTTTTCCTCCATGTGGCTGGGCCAACAGGTGATCAAATCACTAAAAAGAAATAAACGAGTAAAATCCTGTAGAGGAGCTCTGAAGTACTTTCCTTTTTGAAAGGTCTGTGGATGGGCTGTAAAGCAGTAAAAGCACAATGAACCATGAATTTGGAACAGGAAGTAGGGGAAGGAGCAGTGAAGAATTTTCAGAGGGCAGGACCGAGCTTCAAAGGAGGGAAGAATTAGGCTGTTGTATTGCATCAGGTAGAACTAAAGAACTAGGCAAACTCTAAATTGAACAGTCACTACTAATCTGGATTAACAGCATAAAAAGGCTCTTTGTAGTAATGAAACTCTTTGAATATCTTAGCTAGCAGTTTCAGAAAATTAATGAAATTTTCAAATCCTCATCTCATATGACAGATGGATGATCTCCATTTTCCCTTTGAGCCTGTAAGTTGCTGCTCTACTCCATGATTAGTTGCCTTATGCTATATATATGGAGAATTGGAGAAGAGTAGAAGCATATCTGTAGCTGGTCAGACAAAACGCCTGATTAGCCCTATATGCCATTCTCAGCAATCTCATTGGAGAGCCCATGCTGCATAGCTGATAAACTTGCACCCTGTGCCCCACTAATGAGTTGGAGGATGAGTTGAAGAGAGATCTTGGAAACCTCGTGTATAGAACATGATGAGAAATGATCTGTCATATCTTCCCCCGTCCCCCTTCTCCCCAGTTCCTTCCAGGTAAAGGCTGCCCTTTGGCCATGGCCATGTCTAGTCCTGCAAGAAGACTGGACCCTATGAGTCCTGGCCCCCCAAATTTTGGGGGTTTTTTTGTCTTCTGTTGTGTGAGCTGCCCTGATTGATTCACCTGTAGGCAGTTAGTTGTGCAACATCCAGCTGATTTGTGCTCAAACCACACCATGGAAATGACTTGGGAGATTTCTATTCCACTTGCTGTGTTCCTTCACCTTTGCATCCCGCAGATCACATTCGGGAGAAGTCCTGATAACCTGGTGAGTCAACATGCACCTGCTGTGCACTCCTTGGCCAGCGGGGGACTTCAGTTAGAGAAACCCAGCAGCAGGCATTTACAGGATCCCCAGACTCATCATGTTTGTGAAAGGGCAACCATGGCAACATGCACCTGGCTACAGGCACTCTTCTGGCTCTTCCAGGACCTCTTAGTTAGTTTTCTTGGCTGACCTTCTTTTCTTTTATTTATGCCCTTACCATCCAAGACCCTGCCAAATTACAGCAGCTACTTGACAACCCCCTTCTGAGCAAAGAAATGGAAAGTGTCACTACATGCCGATGGGCTGTTGGCAGCAGCTCACAAGCTTCCTTGCCTTAAATGATGGGGTGCATGTGTGTGATTTTGCTTGCTTCAATAGCTTTCAGTTGACTTTTCTCCAGGTGCTTATTGAGCCCACAGAAGCTTTTCACATCAACACTTCTCTGTATCAACAAGTATGGCTTTAAGTGAATATTCTTTTTACTAGACATAATAGTAAATTTAAAAAACAAACTAGAAAGGCTCAAGACAAGCAAAAGGAATAGTTTTGACACCTGCTGATTAAATATGAAATTTCCAGAGTCCCTGCTCTGGACAAGGCAGGGAGCAACTCTGTCCATACCTCTTGTTGTTTTATTGAGTTCCCCTCTCCACTGTTCTTTTTCAGGCTAAAGATCTTTCACTTATGTAACCTGCTTTTTGAAATTAAACTGTTCTTTACCTTTGTTCACCTGACTTCATACCTTTCTTAATTCTCTTTAAGACTGCAGAGGGGAGAGCCAGGAGTGCACATAAGATTCCAGATGTGCGTAGGGACACAATGATGTTTTGTTCTCTTTCCTAATAATTCCACTTGTGTATTTGTTTTAAAAGTGTGTCTTGATGTGCCAGTATTTTGTAACATGTCAGACATGAGTATGATTAAAATGCCTCCTTTAAAGAACTACCCATATTTATATTGAAGAACAGGATGGGAGAAGGCATTTCATAGTTATTACTACTTCCTCAAAATTCACATAAAAGCTGTTCTTAAGGCCCTGTTTCAAGATGATGTATGATTATTTAAACTTTTGTGTTCATTATGCTTTTAATGTGTTTTTCTGCCTGCCACATGTGCAGTTAGACATTTAATGGGACGAGATATCTTTTGAGTTATAAACCATGAGCTTTATATTTAATGTCCGTAATGATTTTTCTTTAAAAATGCGATGTGATCTGTGAAATATGTCAGCAGGCTTGCAAAGGCTGTTTATGCCTGCCAATAATAGATGTTACTGTCAGGCAAGATTTGTGAGGGCTTGGTTATGTGCACTAACAAGGTACATATGACCAATCAAATTTAAAAATCTGCCCATGCTTGCAAAGTTTTGGACACATGTCAAGTGTAGCCTAAAGCATAAGAATATAGGAAATGACCCGCTGGGGCAAACTAATGGCTTGCCTAGGCAAGTGGCCACTGTCGTATCAACAACATGTGCTGTTTTGCTTAAGAAGAATATTTGGACTCAAACAGTTTCTGCAGTTCCTTCCCCTCGTACCCACCTAACACCCACAGTTGTTGGATTGAGGATATGAGAAGACCTGCCTCTGCTTCTTCAGTATCTCTTTAAGGGCATCTTTCCATAGGTTTGGTCTATTTTCATACTGAAGATGCTATGAGTAGCTAGTAGATTCTGCTTCATACTAGAATGGTGCTGGTTTGCGGGCACTGGAGCTTCTTTGATTTTGTTGACTTGCAATATTTGTAAAGATTTATTCTACATTTAATAGGAAGATTATTAACATGTAGAATCTGAACCTTGTGTGTTACACAGGCATAAAAGTTATTTTCAGCACTTGGGGGGGAAAAAAGACTTTTTAACTGAGGATCTGAGATATATGTCCTTAAATTTTTGAAGACCAAACTAAAGAAGAAACATAAATGTGTCATTTAATTATTTCATTCTATATTTCAATCAAATACAAATTTGATTGTTTTTTATATTTTGGCCAGAGTGACTGAGTCCAATGTCAGATTTCCCCCACCCTCTTGTTTAAAAGACTGATTTTTATTTTCATCTTTAGACCTTTATTACATGTGTGGTGTCTGTTTAGTTGCTGTCTGCCTGAGACTTTGCCAGCTTGGGACAATATTTTCCCTCTAGGTCAGAATTAAAATTTGTAGCTCTTTTGAGGTGTTTATGGTGCCTGAAAACCTTATTTTGGATTTATTTGTAGAAAATGCCATCTTCCAAATGCCATTTGATGCACAGTAGTGCAGTGCTGAGCACAGGGGCAGTCCAGGAGATCCTTTCTTGCTCTTGATGCCCTACTCTGTAGAAAAGTACAGGAATGGTTGCAAGAATATTTAGAGGAAGGTGGTGGAATTGGGTTACAAATTTCCCTTAATTCCCTTTTCTCTTCTTCTAGGAGGAGGGAGACGATAAGGGAGTTAAAGGAAGCCCTTCAGATAAGGATTATATGATTTGAGCTTTAGCAGACATTGAGTGTTACCCCCTTAGAAACATCTGTAGTCGTCTGAAGAAGACTAAGTCATCTAGGGTTAGGATTTTTATTTTTATTCCTTCTGCTTTGTGGTATTGGGACATTTTTTCCTCTGCCTCACAAGAGAAGTACCATGTGCTCCTGTATTTGAGGAATTTGTGCATCTTGCCCAGGGTCCCACTGAGGCATATTTGTTTAAATCCTTATTGCTATACTAGAGATATTATCTAACAATTGATATCGAATAAAATTGAATTTCTTCTGGGCAATCACAACATTTTTAAATTATAAATATTTGTTTCGTATTTGTGCCAGCCTATTGATTTCTGTTATTGTTCTGCATATTTTTATTACAATTGTGAAAAAATTTGCAATTACAATTGTATTTAGCTTGGATTTTGTTCTTTCCTTCCTCAAAATCTTTGTTACATGCATTATCTTAAAGTCTTTAACTTAGACATTTTAACATGTGTTCTTGTAAAGATTTTTATCATCACTGTACGTACATTTTTTGACCTTCAAACTGCCTAATGAGGAAGCTATTAAAAAGAAAGCTTATTCTGAGCCAGAGCAGGTTGTGTTCATTAGCTAATTAGCTTAATCAGAATGGGAAGTTTCTTTTCACTTTAAGAGTTAGTGCAGTATTGAGAAATTTAAAGGAAATGGAAAGTCTTACTAAGATGGGCAATTAGTTGTCTCACAAAGCTAGCACTGATACCTCAGTAGTAGTCTTAAAAGAAAAACGGAATAAACTATTTTTGTAATCATTAAAGTACCTGAATTTCATGCAGAACTACTCTAATCCACTGCTTACCAATTTTCCCACCTCCTTTCATAAAACCAGAATTAGTTTGCAGCTAGCTTCCTGATACTCTGATATGTAAGTGCTTTAGCTGGTCTGCAATATTGGCTTCAAAGTCTTCTAGGACACTGAAAGAAAACAAAGAAGAAAACCCCACAATCTGTCTGATCTTGACTCAGAGATTGTTGATCACAACAGTTTCAGAAATTTCTACCACCCTCTTCTAGGTCATTATATTTCTTTCCAAGCTCTGACAGACCTGTACCTGGGAGGGACAAATTATTTGATTTAATTTTTTTTTTTTTACCGAGTTTGCAGTGTTTTTACTTGAGTTGTCTGAAATACATTAGTTTTCTAGTATAATTATGCTGCTGTAAGGAAAACTGATAGAAAGTAGTAACTGATCATACCTGTCTGAGTCCAGCCCTAGTAGTTGAAGAAGGTGGTACCAATGAATAACAAGTAACGGTGTTATAACGGGTTATGGTAAATAAGACTGTACTTAATTTGACAGAAGGGGTGCTCCAGCCAGAAGCCTGCCCTGTTTCCCTAGTTCTTACTCCTCCCTCTGCATGTGTTGGAAAAGCTGTTAGTGGAGAGGTAAGTACTTCTTTTGGTAGCAGCATGGATTTATGCTGGATTTACAGTAACTGTGCAACAGTTTGCTTATGAACACTTCAGGTAAATATCTTCTAGTGGTTGATCTTGCTTTACTGTGTAACGAAATTAAGTAAAAGTAGTCACATACTTGGCTGCAGTGGTTCACAAACACACCCTCATGAACCTTGACTACCAATATGAATAGATTATTCTAATAAAATTATCTTTTTCATTTAATGTAGGTAGGTAATGATGCTCTTATTAACTAAACTAATTTTACTGGTTTAGCTTCTTTTTTCCTTCTTACATACGTACAAGATTCAGCAATATTAAAGTGGAGGGCTGGTAATACTGGACCACATTGCTAATTTAACTAGTCAGCTATGCTTCCTGAACATGGCTCAGAATCAACTATTAAGCTCCAACTCAGATTTCTTTGTGATTAGGTAATACTGTGGTTGTGTTCTGTGTAGCGAGAAAGTGATCTGGTTAATGATGTAATTGTAAACAGGTTAATTTTTGCAACAAATTCCATGTAGTTCACGAGCAGCTAAACCTGCGCTGACAATTTGTAAGACTGTCCGTTGGTGGGTTATTTTTGTTGAGTAGTAGTAGTGAAAGTAGTTGTCCAAAATTATTTCTGTAGAAATAACTAAACTACTAGAAGGACATACAAATATTGTTTATCTCCTACTTTGTACTTGGACTTTCAGTGACACAAGTTTGGTGTCTGGAATCTTTCTGTTGCTGTGATATGAAGATTTATCATCAATGTCTTGCTGTCGTTCCTCATACATAATATGTTAGCCTAGAGCCAAGATAAATCTAGCAGTGCTGACAGGCATTGCAACCACAAATGCGTGTAGTATATGAATATATACGCTACAGCATGCTACTTCAGTAAAAATCAAGCCTTCAGAAGCTGCACAATGCTAGGTTTAAAAACTTAGTTTTTCCTGATGTTCTTCTGATACTCTTTGGAGTTACCTGATGTTTAGGGACTTTGAAAAAATAAGCAAAAATGCCTGCAGCTGTACTGTCCAAGTCTAGAGGACAGCCTACAGTGGGCATGGGCCTGTATGACTATTTTCCCAAAGTAGTGATGCCTTTTTCCTTATTGGCTCCTCACTGTCATCCCACATCCCAACAGGCTCCGTACTTTCCCTTTACCTGTTCCCCTGCTTAACTGAATGGGCCTGGGTATGGGGAATTGGGAAGCAGCACCAGCCAAAGTGCTTCCGCTTACCTCCCTTACTGCAGAATGTGTATTACATGCTGAACCTAATTTGAGGACTGTGAATTGATACACAAAATGATCCAGCTGAAGAGATAGAAGCCCATGTGTCTTAAAACCTTTGGGTGGTTTTTGCTTATTCAGGGCTGCTTTGTTTTAATAGTAAAGTAGCCAAGGGGCAGCAGGCTTCTGTCCTTTAAGCTTCTGTCTTTTACGTGTGTTCTTGAGCAGTTCCTGTGTTTTAAATATATCTCTTGTTTCTCACGGTTTTCTCGATACCTTGCTTCTCTTCTTCATCGAACTGTGAAATAATCTTTCCCTTCCCCCTCTTTGTAGCCATTATTCTAATTTTTAATTGCCCTTTCTCGTGTGAATAAATGGCAATGAGTTTGCACCGGGTTGTCACAGCTCTTTGATTCCTTTTCCACTTTTTTTCTGTGCAGCAAATTCAGTGCTACCTTCAGTGTGTGTCTCAGCCCCCTCTCCCTCACTAGTTACAGATCATAGCTTTCTTTTCCTGTTTCTCCCACTCTCTTCTCTTAGATCCAGGTTTCAGCTAAGCGCTCCCACTCACTTCCCTCTCTGTGTCCTTTTTTTTTTCTCAATTTATTCTCAGGACAGACTGAGTCTTTTTCTGCTTTGTGTTTCTTTACGCTGTAGTTTGTTTTTCTCACTGCTGTTGCTTCATGGTCTGCTGCAGACCAAAGCTATACCTGCACAGCAGGTCTTGTTCAGCAGCTGCAGGGAACATATACTGATTGTTCCTTAAACGTTTTTGTGTTTTAGCAGAGCAATCTGCCAGTCTACTGGAAATTCATAAGCTATGATACTTATTTATTGGGTACATTTCGCTGGAGATGTTAAAAGTATGCCCCTGAGGCACCCTTCATTTTTTTCCTTCTCTTCTCATGACTTCATATCATACTTCCCTGTCAGTTTAAGGTGCTGCAAATCTTCAGGGAGGAGGCTGCACTATATTAATGTAGACAAGAAACAGACATTAGGACAGTTTCTCAGTGGAAAACCAAGCTTCAGGTTGACGTCTGTCAAAACCTCTGAATAAACAACTAGAAACAAGGTCTTAAAAGTGGAAAAACTGGGGGAGTTCCAGCTGAAGTTAACTGCCAGAACCTGTGCAGTTTGTTGCTGCTAGCCCAAATGGTATTCCCATTGCCCACTTTATTGTTTGTCACCTGCACTGTCCCTTCGTGAGTGCCAGCAGGAGTATGTGGGGAACTGAGCTGGGAACAGGATCTGAGTGACAGCTTGCCTGGGGGTAAGGTGCAAGGGTTAAGGAGTACTCAGTTGAACTGGGTTTTTTTCAGTCTGGTTTACTTCTTGACTTGACGTGTGCCTGTGTCTACACAGGAGACAAGAATTTGTGGGAGGGCATGAATAAGCAGTTGGGAATAGAAATAGTGGATGTGACCATTCTGGTTTTTTGTTGTTTTGTTTGGGGTTTTTTTGTGTGATAGTCTTGTGTGATAGTCTAGGACATTTGTTGATCAATAACTTATATCACAGTGGTACTATTAACCCAGCTGTGAGGGCCTGTTTTCTTTTCACTTTGCAATGTCCTATGAAAAAATAGCCTTAGAGCAGAAAATGCCTCGAAGGAGGCAGTAATACTTTGAAAAACATCTGTGATTATTGTGCCTTAACTGCTCCAAGTTTAAGCAGCTGAGTCACGCTGTCTGGACTTCTGTTGTAGCTACAAGACAGAGACTGGCAGCTATGAGGAATATGTAGCATGGTCTCATTAACCACAGCTTCAAGGTTGATTCACAAATTTCAGTTTTCAAAAGTTAGGACATTTAAATGGGCAGGCTGATTGAGGGAGTGTTGAATGAAATAAGTGTGCACTTGCACATTTATCCTGTGTAAGTAGAGCAACTCTTTTCGGTTGCATTTGGTGTTCTCCATAGTTTCTTTGGTGATACTGCTGAAGAATTTTTCTGAAGTACATGAAACTTTTGTCCTCAGATCAAGCTCAGGTTTCTGCTGTATTGAACCATTGCTCGGTGTTGAAATCCTGTTGGTTGGTGCTGAGTTATACATAGCAAGTAGCTGAAGGAGAAGGTGAAAGGTGTAAAGTAAAGCAGCAAAGAAGAGAAGGTTTGAGAAGAGATGCTATGAAGTTTATTCCTACTGCTGCAGCAAAATGTATGCAGAAACTAAGGTTAGTAGGAACTCTATATAACATACTCTGTGCTGAGAGAGTCTAAAGCATATTTCAATTTTTTTAGAAAATAAAACTTTGTACAGATCAATGCATCTGATACCTAGCAGCAGCTGTTGTCTGGGTTCCCATTCAGTGCTAATACAGTGGAATTAAAGGAGAGATAATTTTAGTATGGAATTTCCTGAGATCATATAGTTTTATTTTAAGGTATTGTTCTGCATCCAGATGCTGTTGCTTAATTTAGATCTAACTATAGAATATAATCATGCTGTTTCCACTCTTTTATGTATAGAAACCCAAACACACACATGCACATTCCCAGTATGTGTCTATATCTATCTATACACATAGATTCTTTAAATAACTTGAAAATAAGAATACATATTTAAATGTGTGTTTAAAACTGTGAGCTAACAATTCTGCTATAGCTGAAGTAAAATTACTCATTTTTTTCCCATGAATTAGTCTCTTCTAATTTTATGGTTTTGTGTCTGATCAGTCAGTTGCAATTTAGAAAATACACAATCTAAGGGAAAACAAATTTAAATTGAAAATAGTCTGAAAAACAGGTATTTACTTCCAAATTTAAATTTTTTTTAACTGCCTATTTTTACACAATGCATAAAACTTTCATACTGACTGACATAGTTTAGCCCCAGCTGCCCACTAAGTACCACACAGCTACTTGCTCCTCACTGCCCTCCACCCTTAATGGGATGGGGAGGAGAATCTGGAAAAAGAAAAGTAAAACTCATGGGTTGAGATAAGAACAGTTTAATAAATGAACTGTAGTAAAAGATAATTATTATAATAACAACAATAGTTGTATTGGAAAGGAGAAAGAGAGAGAACTAAAATCCAAGAGAAACAAGTGATGTACAACACAATTGCTCACCACCTGCTGCCTGATGCCGAGCCCATCCTCGAACAGTGATTGGCTCATCCCAGTATAGTGTTTGTGACATTTTTTTGGTATGGAATATCCCTCTGGCCTCTTTGTGTCAGCTGTCGTGGCTATGCTCCCTCCCAGCCTCTTGAGCACCTGTTTGCTGGCAGAGCACGGGAAACTAGAAAGCCCTGGGGTAGGGTAAGCACTGCCCAACAACATGGTGTGTTTTCCGTGTCAGTCTCATACGAAATCCAAAACGCAGCCCTGTACTAGCTACTGAGAAGAAATGAACTCTCTCCCGCCTGAAAGTAGAATGCTGACTCTGTTAAATGGTGAGGAGAGTCTCAAATTGCAGATTGATAAGCCGTTTTTCAGGACCTGGTGCTTACACTTGTTGCAGTCTTGGTGAGACTATTTTACGTGGGTGTGTGTTAAGGCTCCAGGATATTCACTTCTTATGTCAATATAGTATTAACAAGCATAAGATTTGAAGTCTGTGTGCTTGTTTACAGTTGGAACCTCAATGTAGTAAAATGCAACAAATCTGCGTTATCAGAAGTGGTTTTATTTAGAATGAAACATATTTTCAAGCCAAAATCATATCTTCCTTTAGAAAAGATTTTGTAGTTGTTAGCTGCCTGACTCACCATACAGTCAAATCATGGGGTGTGCTCTATCTGATGTGGATGAATAGAAGGCTGACTACTTTCACTTAAAGTATTGTGTTCTGTTATCACTTCATGGTACAAAAAGTGGTAAAGATATGCACAAAACAGAAGCAACTGTAACTTTTATCTTTGTAACTTGACATAGTAATCATTTTATTAATTAGATACTTTTAAGTAGTTTTCCAGGTCTTTATTATCAGGTCTGCATGGAGTGAAGTACATGCATGACTATAACTTGTTTCATATCTAAATGTAACTGTCCACAAATGTACTTTTAGATAAACTCAGGGGCCCTTGTGGCAGTGCCAATGAAACAGTAGCCTGCGCTCTCAGATGGCAAAGGTGGGGTCTCTTTCACTCCTTCTCCTACCTTCTCGCTTCATCTTCATCCTTCTTTAGTAGTTTTATTCTGAGTGGGGAGGTGAGACCTGAGTCACCTCTCCCACACTCATTCATCTGAGTCAAAAATGTTTCACAGTTACCTCATTTTTTTTTTCTCACACTTGCCCCAAACTGTGAAGTGTAATATAATGCATCTCTCTGCTTTAAGTAGAAAAAAAGTTGCTTTTAGTAGACTGTGATTACAATAAAACCCAGGTGATTTGTAGTTGAAGTGCAGTTCTTTGCTTCAGCACTCCAAATGATAGTTTCATAGAAAATATGACAAGTAAGGAACACCGAATGCAATTTCCCTGTATTTTCCATTCACGTTTTTATGGCAAAAGGCTGTTTAATTTCATTAGAAAGGAAAGCGGTCTTCTTGTCAGATCCTTTTTGCATTCTGAAGTGGGGTGATCTGATTAGTGTGATTTGTGAAGGAAAAGTGGGCAATTAATGAGGTTTGATCATATAACACCAAAATGTAGTTATTTCTTGTTGAAACAGCTGGTAATAGCATTCAGTTTTATTCAAAAAAATGATGCATCCAAATGTGATTTCAGCCCTATCGTCAGCCAGTCGCATATGGGTGTCACTCCTCATTGTAATGATTATATATCTCATCACCTGATTGGAGATCGTGTGCTGCCTCCTACATGTCCTTCATGCCCGTAATTGTCCTCTTACAAGCACACATGCTGCTTTTATGTGAGTGTACATTCATCCATCATAGATCAGTAAACCAGAGCAGGTATCATCAAGGCTTGCCTGTTTCTAGTTAAGTGACGAGAGAAGAGCTGTGATCTTTCCATAAATGTTATGACAGGGAGCAAGCTGTGTGAGTAATTCATGCAGCCCCAGCTTGCCCTTATTTACATCTACAAGTATCTGAAAAAGAGCATTGGATGGAGGAAGCTGTAGCTACGTGCAGAAAGAATTATTATAGTGAGCCAAATCCAGCTAGTAATTTCGGGCATCTCAGTCCAAATGACCTTTTTGGCTCTGGAAAAAATATTTAATTTTTCAGAGATTTTTGTCATTGCTGGGTTTTGTATAGAAACATATGTGGATGTTTGAATTGTGCCTCCAGGAGTTTAAATAAAACAGTAAAAGTTCTGTTTGAAGATGGAAGTAAGATTTGGCAATATTGCTAACAGGAAAAAAAAAAAAACTTTCAAGTTGTGTATTTAGGGAACAAAGATAATTTATTTTATAATTAAATATAAATGTACTTTTCATCAACTGAGCATGCTAAACAACCTGGAATACACTTTGCATGTCAAAAATGTGTAGCTGTTCTGATCTGTTAAGAAGTTTAAAAGTCATAAACTAAAGAAGTTAAATCTATAAATCTAGGAGTTATTTTGGCTTACATTCTCTTATTTACTCAGTTTTATATCCCAAATACAAGTATTAAATCAGTAGTTACTCTGGACTTGCACATATGTGGAAACAACGCAATCCATGTTTTTGTCCCAATCTGCAGATTTATGTCAGATCCACATGTAGAAAGAAACAAAATACGTAGCCAGCATCCCCAGTACGAATCTCAAGTCTTTACTTTTGGTTATACTTTTGGGTAAAAGATCAAGGGTCTGATCTTTGTGGCAACAAAGGGCTGAAAAAATGCAACAGGCTGCTAAGGGCCATCCTGCGATCCACCATGACTGCGCTCAGGGTATCCATGCCTGACCTCTTGGCACAGAGATGCTGGGTAGCAGCCCAGTGTAAAGCAAGACAATCTGATGAATTGGGTAGCTGCTAAGACTCTCTGGGTGGTTTTGAACTTCTGATAGAAACTGTACTGGGATAAGAGATCCCCATTGCCTAGGAAAGCATTTGGGATACCAGACCATACATAAGGAGTGGTCACTGACCGCGTCTACTAAGTGTGGTTTATAGATGGAAGCACCTGTTGCACTTTGCGCAAAACTCAAGCTTGTGAAACTCTTTCAGAGTGTGCCACAGTGATCAGCTTCCTTGGTGACCCTCCTTTGTGAGTCCCAAATAACTGCATGTGTGGAAATGGTGCTAGGACACGCTATTGTTTCGAACTGGTAAGCAGGCGTGGGTAAGTGTGGTGAAGCCCCTTAGGGTACTGAACATGGTTGAACAGAATTTGTAACTCCAGTTTATTTTGTTGCTTCTGTAAATGTAGCCAGATGAAATGCTGTTTTGTGTGGCATGTGATAGAAGTATGTTGGGTACGTCTTTGGTGTACATAATTTTCTGTGGCAAGCCAGAAGAAAACTATTAGGAGGAATTTTTAGTTTTCACCTTCTGAGAAGCGCAGAGATAGTGTAGGTGGGTGCAGGGTGATGGTGACCTTAAGGCCCTCTAGCATACGTGCTGTGCAGCAGCCTGCTGAGTGAATTAGGGGTGCATCGAAATTTCAGGCTGCAGTAGCTGTGGCGTGGAAGTTCTTCTGTGGGCATTTGTCCGCCTTCTTTCATTCCCTCACTAAGAGGCTCTACTTAGAAAACCTATGGCACTTCATGTAAAACATTTCTGCTCAAAAAAATGCTCATTAGAGCCATTGAGTCCCCTTCCCAGCCTTGGATGCAGCTGCAGTGTCATGTACAAAGGGCAGACCAGGTCAGACTAATTCCCTATTTGGGAAAAATGGGCTCCAGCCAGACTTGAAATATGCAAGAAGCTAGTTTTGGAGAAGTCATGGACATGGAAGTGAGAGTTGGTATAATTCTCTTCTTATTTATGGAAAACAAACAAAAAACCACAAACCCCAAAACTGCTGCATTGCTCAGTGTGTATATATAAAGCCATAATAATTGCTACAGAAAGCGGAGACCCAAAGACACTCCTTTTGTTTTGTTTCGGTAATTTCCAAAAACCAGCTGTTTAGTTAAGGATCACAGAGGGATGGGAAGGTTAGAAAGCAGTATCTTGAATTTATCAGAGGATACCTGTTCTTGAACCCCTGTTTAAGATAACTAATGGAGTATTTCTAGGCTCTAGCTGGGGCACGACTGATCTCTGCAAAAGCCTGCATGAAGTTTCTTGGAAGGATTTTATCCATGCTTGGTTCTGTGTTGCAACAGCCACTTCAATGTTAGTGCTTCCCTTTTTAGTAGCTTCGCTAGGTAACTAATTTGCTGTTAACTTGTGCATCATCACAAACTACCTTCATTTTCTGTTTGAACTTGAAATAAGTGCTGTGATTAAATGTGTGGTAGGTACGGTGAAGACAGTGCCAGGCTGTCTTAATTCAGGTGTCTCACTACTGGCTTGAAGGCCTACTTTGGATATTCAGGCATTGAATAACAGCTGTGATATAAACTTGGAATTCTAGTTCCCAAAAAAAAAAAATCCATAAATGTGAAAAATATATGTCGTATCTGTGTGTATGTAGTGTTGGCTATGCAAACTGGCAATTTCAGGTTTTTCTGCTAGCAGCTGTAATTTTGAGATCTATATCCCCACTGTGAGTTTACTAGCTACATTTCTGTGTTGAATATTTTTGCACTGATGTCCATGTACATGAAGATTATGAGCTCTCTGATAGTTACGAGGTTCAGGATTTGATTCAGAGTTTCTGAAGCTGGCGAAAGACAATGGATTTAGAAGGCTGTGAGTTAGTCCTAGTGTGCATAAATAGTTATTTTTGTGGAAAAAAGTGTGCACTTCAAGATCATATAAAAATTTAAAATTACTGCCAAGAGATTATTTTGCCATTACTTATAAGAGCCAATTAAAGATTGAAGTACTTTAATATTATTAGACAACTACATAAGGATATGTGAAAGTATATTAAGCTAGTCATTTTCTTTTTAGTATCTGTTTTTTAAAAGGCAGTATAGAATAATTTCAAGTAAATGGTGTCAACTCTTTTTCCACAGTCTGAAAAAACTCAGTAATCTTTGGAAAACAAGGGATTTGCAAGTTTGTGAGCAAAGGAATAGTTGCTACCATTTGAGGATTTCAGCGTGCTTGTTAACTGAATTGCATTTTGAACACAGTCCAGCATCTATGGGCATTTAGCCATGTGCTGTATTAGAAACTTGGTCACCTAAAGCTGTTGTGAGAGATCAGGGAGAGGGAACAGCTTCAAAGGATAAACCCATGCAAATTCTAAATTAGCCTCTGGAAGTTGTCTCTGCATGGACTAAGGCATTGGGAAACTTGAGATTACTTAGTGCTTGAAGTGGAATGTATGTATATGTTGGATGGTTGTTTCTTGGTTTGTTTTTTTGTTTTGTTT
>VZRN01000979.1:120168-163311 GCA_013397935.1 Dasyornis broadbenti
AATGTTCCCCTTTTTGATAATAAAAGTCAAGCTGGTTTCCTACGTTGTTTCTATTGAGGCAGATCTGAAAATATTGACCTTTTTGGTTCATAACTTGGATCCATTTTTTTATTTGTTTGGATTTGCAGAGGTTTGGAATTTTTTTTTTTACTTTTTGTTTAAGAATCCCCTGCTCATGGGTTTGCTGTGCCTGGATCTCATTAGGATGAGTCTCCATACGTTTCTGTTAACCAAGGTAGGCTGAAGAAACACTATGTCCTGCCTCGGTATACCGCTCTTCTCTTAGGGCAGGATTTTCAGACACCCTGGGCATCCAGCAGCTTAAACATCTGCTTTCACAAGGGTTTCTTCACTTCAGCTGACATAGATGCGTCAATGAACAGCTTGGGGTTTCTAAAACCTTTGGGTTCCAAAAAAAAAAAAAAAAAAAGGCAACAAAAACAGATATGTTGAGGCACTGTTAGAGAGAGCTCTCACCATGTTCTTTTCTGCTTCAGTTCTTCCCCACCACATGAGCTTTAGAGGGCAGCCAAGATTTCTCTACTCCCAGGTGGCTGCTGAGATGGAAGTTCCTTCTTCCTCAGGTGGAGCTGTAGCAGTCTAAAATACCACTCTACTAGGAAACTATGTTCCTTCACTCATCTCTGTTCCTTGATGGCATCCTGAGAAGTGGGTAAACCAGGCTGCAATATGGACTTACCACACTATGTCTAATGTAACCATTCATTTAACATAAGTATTTAGTGAAACCAGCTTTAGTTAATGTATTTTACCAGTGTTTTGTCCATGTATTGGTTTCTGTGATTTTGATCACTATTTTCTTGGTTTCTGGTTTTTTTTTTTTTNTTTTTTTTTTTTGTACACAGCTAACTGCATTTTGTGTTCTTTAAAATTCTCATATCTTTTCTCATCTTTTTTTTTTTTAAACAGTATTTATAAGCTTAAAATCTTCTGAGAACTCATTGTCCCTACAATCTCAGTCGTATCATGTCATGAGTTACGTAACAAATTTCCAGCTTCTCCATAATCAAAACACTGATATCAGGAATTATTAGTATGTATGCCAAATAAATGTCCACAAACAAGTGAAATAGATTACACATTTTAATTGATTTAATTTTCTTACTAACAAAGATTTCTTTTCTCCTTAGTCAAAACCTAGGTAAGTTTTTATGAGTAGAATTAATAGAAGGGAAAAGAGATGTTGCTTAGCTGTTGGAGTATGCTCCTTGAAAGAATAAGAGTTTGATACTTTTTGCAGTGGAATTTTTCACATGTAGAAAATGGGGTTAATCTTTGGAACTTCACCTTTTAATTTATTTAGGAATTAACTAGAGTTAAGATCAATAGGGAACTGTTTCAGAGATAAATTAAAATTGTATTTTTAAGAGTTTGGGAAGTTAAAAGTTTTTAGCAATTGCTTTAAATTAAAATTGAATTGTATTTAAAGTGGGACCGATAGTAATTTTCTTTTTTGTTCTCCCTAAAACTAAATGGTTTAAAACAGAAAAACATTTGAGCCCAGTTACATAAATGTGACCTCAAACAGAGCTGCAGTGCTAATGTCTTTATTACAGGGGGAAATTCTTTCTGAAACGCCAAATATTGCAGCTTTTTGTGACTTCATTATTATTAGAGTCCTACTGTACATTGTCACACAATTCAAATAGACTGATTTTATTTCCATAGCCTTCCCTTAGATTAAAGCCATAATATGGTACTGAGTAAGTTTTGGTGGGTTTCATACTCATATAGTTTTTAGAAATTTAAAACAATTTTTCTGATTAGAAAATTATTGTTTAAAAAGACATCTTATTTAAATGCAGTGTTTAGTTTTCTGTCTGATTCACTCTTCAACTCTTGAGATACAAGTGGACTGTTTCTGATATTATGGTTTAAATCACTAACACAGTTAAATGTTAAGTTGCTTAAAAAATTATTTTGAATGAAAGCATTACTGTTCCCATTGATGTCTTTCTGATAATTAGCAATCCAAAATTAGCACTCTAGCTGCTTTCAAATTTCTAAAATAGTTAATTTTTAAGAATTTTTATCCATCTTACAATTGGTGTTTATCTTGAGTTTGCTTACATTTTTTGCTTACTGTGATGATATGTAGGAAAGAAAAACTGTAGCTACAAACATATGCTAAGTGTAAATACCAATTATCACTACATTATGGGCTTTTAAACAACTAAGATCTATAGCAAAGACTCTTTTAAGTGCTCCTGTAAATGGCTTTGAGGAGATGACTAGCTCTGAATTTGGCCATATGAATTATTGCAAACGGCAGCAAGGCCGAAGGAGTTTGGTTAATACCCCTCATTTGGTTATTTCCTCTTCTTGTTTCTTCGACTTCAGATCACTTTCTGTATAATCAAGAGGCTGGAAAATATTGGAGGATGGTAAGTCAGGAAGGCAGTAGTCATGCTTACAGTGGCTCAAATCTAGTTCTGTAGATTCAGGGATCCCTTGTATGTGTCTGGTTCCTTGTCCACCAAAAATTGGTGGATATTTCATTACACATATCAGGGTGGGTTGGGCCAAGATTCTGTATTAGCATAGTAATCTCTTTGCTTTTTACTTAGAAGCTTTACTTGTACAAGTATGGTTTGTGAGCTTCTGCATTGTTTAGAGGAGTTTATGGGGTTTTGTTTTTCAGAGAAGTAGGTACTATTTCTGGGGGTTTTGTGTCTTAAAATGACTTTACTTTGTGTGAAAAAGTGGTATTATTTTATATTACTTTGGTGAAATACAAAGTAAGTTGTAATATAAACTAATGAAATACACATCTTTTATTGCTTAAGTATAAACATAGCTCATTGTCATAAATTTTTTATTAAACAAAATGGCAAAATAATTTTTAAAATAGTGCCATAAGTTCTTTCTCTCTGTTTAATAAGTTATCAAAACTTTTAATTCAAAGCTTCAGTTTAAGAATGATCCCCAGGGTTATGTGTATGAGACTTAGAAAAGTTGGTATTGGGGTGCATATATTATGAATGTATTGTTTCAAGACTACATTTTCTTCTTTTGAACAACCTTAAAAAAACCAAAAATCATAAGATTTTTGCAGTGGGTCAATAAATGAAGCAGGTAAAGTAAATCAAATGTCTCTTACACAAAGGACTGGCTTCTGGTGAATGTCTGCATGATGCAACCTAGAAAAGAGGGTAATTATGTAGCTAAATTATAGATTCATTGTTTTGTAGACCCAGAGCAGGGATGGGTGGCTTATATCTGAATTCATGAATGAGAAAGGCAGTCAGACAGCAATGTAAATGTGTTCTGCTCACTGAAAGATTGCATTTCACTGCTGTGGTTCCCCTTTTGTTTTGTCTTCTTAAACCCTAATTAGATTTCTGCCTTTTTTCATGTTTGCTTTTATATACAGTTATATATGTGGCCTTAAAAGATTGAAGTGTATTTTGTCTGAAAGTCATCATAGATTTTGCACAACTACTGAGAAAACAAAAGAAAAAGGAGCTCCTGCATTTCAAAGCATTTGGAATTGATTCATTAGTCAGGAAGAGATCTGTTTCCCTTTTACTCCCTTCTACTCCCCCATCGTCTCAAAGTACTGGGTGGCAATGTGGTAGAGAAAGTCCTGATTTTGGAACAGGTGTCCAAACAACATTTGTTAGGCTATTTTGTAACTGCAGCACAAAGTAATTGCTTAGAAGTACTTCATGTATTTTCACATGATTTTGTTGGCTGGTTATATCCAACACATTTAAGGAAAAATCAGTCTATTGGATTCTTTCTTTACTTCTAATATATATATATATATAATTACACAAAAGAACATTCTTTTTCTTGGAATCAGATTCACATGTAGAGCTGTCCACATGAATTTTGTAGTTATTTGATCCACTGGATCTAGCTGAAGCTTCACAGTAAAAGGAATTTGGAACCAACACATCCTTATTTTGTTGCATATACATGGAATATTTATAACAATTTCTAATAAGATATGCTCATCTAGTCCATTAGAGAAGTTTGTCTTGCTTTCTCTGACTTCAGCTGTGGCAGTACTGCTTTACGACAAGACTGGCAGAAAGCAAGATGCTGGCTAGATGCAAAGCAAACAAAAAAGCCTCGATAAGTATTCGTGTGGCAAAGCAAAGGGAGAGACTTAACAGACAAAAGGGGAACTTGGTTAATATAGTTTTCCATATAGATCTCTAGAATTGATTCAACAGAATTCTTTTTCCTAGTATGCAGTGTTAGTAGTGTGTGCTGTAAATATAAGTCTGTTACTCTTTGTCCAAGATAATGAGGATATGGAACATTACTTATTTCCTCCTTCCTTGTAGTTAGCTCTTAACTTCCCTCAAACTCCTCTTCTTCAGACTAAACAGTGGTCTCTTCAGTGTGTTCTTTTTAGTTTCTAACTCATGTTCAGCTTGTGACTCATCGATGGCTTTACTGGAGAGCTGCTACAAAGTTAGGACTTCTTCAATTGTGTTTGTCCAGTTGAGTATTCCTGCTTGAAGGACAGAATTTAAAAGATTCTGAAGAGTAGAAGCATCCTGACAAAATCTCATAATCTTTTCTTTCCTTTGAGTATTTCTCATATTGACAAAGTTTCTTGTGAATTCTGATCCTATCATCCAGGCTTTCTGCAGCCTACCACTGAGCAGTCAGAAGCATATTTTGGTAAGCATCTCCCTCTTCAGCCATCCAAATCCAGAACAAGTATGTTCAACTGCACAGCAACAAGTGTGTTAACTTTGACAGTGAACACAGCTGTGTTCACTTTGACAGTGAAACACTGATAAACAATGTAGGGTACAGTTTTCCAGCAGTTTTGCTTCCCTCTTTGTAGTAACTTCCTCTAGACCATATTTCCTGTTTCTTAGAATATCAAGGAAAAAGCCTTACTAAAGTAAAAATAAATTACAGAGTGGACAAGATGAGGCTTGTAATTCACACTGAGGTCACAAGCTTTCCAAGAAAACTGAGCTGGCAGAAAAAATTATACAGATTTTTTTCTCAAGAATAATTGTAAGAGGAAGTGCAGCTCCATGACAACTGTTTGTATTTCTTGTCTTTAACCAGTGCAACACATTGGAAAAAGGGCCCAGTTTGCTAATCAGTATCTTTTAGTGGCTCCCTTTGACCACAGAACCTCACAAAATCATTCTTGGGGCAGGATCATGGGGGCAGGGATTGGGGAATCTCTTATACAAATATGATATGCATCTGTATCAGGTTTTGGTTTCCGACTTTATTTAGGCTGTAAAAACAGTGAGTTTAAAAGTATGCATGATCTATCTTGATGCAGAGGCTGTCTGGATTTGGCTTGTGGCTGCATATGCACGCAGAGGCGGTGCAAGGTTGGGAGAAGGGTGTTGGGAGCAGTGAGGCTGGGTTGCAGGCGAGCAGAGAGAAAGTATGGCACTTGCCCATATAACAATACTACAATGCTGCGTATCACCATGTAGAAGGCTTATTCTAACTCATCTGATCCATATTGCTGCTTCCTTATCAGAAAACCATTTCCCTGCTGTAACAGGAAAAGATAATGATACTAATTTGACGTGATTGCTGTGTTGCACACAGCTGTAACAGATGTTTACAATCTCTTGGGGGGTAGGGGAAAAGGATGATTCTTCATTTTCCTCCCTAAGAACTTGCAAATAGCTTGTTTGTTTATCATTTGCTCTAGTGTTTGTGCAACTGGAATTGAGCCTGGGGTACAAACTCTGGTTTTCTTTTCTATTCTCCTGAAACCACCAATCCTCCAGATTGGCTGTCCTCAAAGATGGAAAGTAATAGATCTGTTGTGGCTTCTGTCAAAATCGAAAGTATCTTAGAGAAAACTAGACGAAGTAATTTGATTTTTAAAGTGTCCAGATTAACACATAGAAGAATGATTTCCCCATTTTAGTTGAAACCCTTTGTTATTCTGTTAGCCATGTCAGCTGCTTGGTTGAAATTAACCCTTTTTAAACATGAAAGTAAAGACTAGAAGACATAAATATTTCTTCTCGTCACAATCTGTCTATAAGTTGCTCCTCTCCTGATTAGGTAGAAGATCAACTTTCATTTGAAAGTTAATGCTCTATTTAATGGAAAACTATTTCCTCTTTCACAATCTGGATTAAGTCCTCCCATGTAGTTTGAGTAGACTTTAGAAATGTTTGCTCTCTAGTGGTTCGCTCTATCCTCTGTACTGAAAATTGTGATAAGTACTTAAGAGAAGCTTGCTGGACAATCTGTTCTGCTTCATTCTTTCTTCGTCAGATTGGAAAGTTAAAGCACGTTTGCTTCTCAGTACTAATGTCCCATACATTGGGTGGTCGGATCACGAGAGGCCAAGTCCTACTCATCTTTCTGTGGTTAACGTTTTTTCCACTGCCTTTATTCTTTTTATTCTTGTCACTATCCAGTTTCAGTAGATTGTCTGTTTAAAAACAGCACATGCTCTAGTAGAGATAATGATGCACAAATTGGTATCTATTGTGGATAGAGCTTTGAAAACAAGCCCAACAGTACTTGCTAATACTCTGATTTACTGGTACTGTGTCTCATGTAAGAGTGTTCATGTGGAAGTCAATTACTAGGTAAAAAAAAAAAAAAAAAACCAAACAAAATCCCCACGAAACAACAACAACAAAAAGACCAAAATCCACCCCCATCTGTAAAAGCTAAACTAGATAAATTTATGTCTGGTACATAATTTGAACTGATTAGAATATAGAGGGCTGGATTTAGAGCTGTACCACTTTACATAAGCTAGCAATCTGGTCTAGGAAAGGAAAAACAGCTTTATATTTATAAGGACATAAGGTAGATTTATCGGAGTTTGTGTTTTTGGTGATTGATGTAGTACATAGACATAATAAATGCCAGCTGTTACTCCTCCATAAATCAGAAACAATATTATTTCCTTTTATTTCAGTGTGAACTATCTGACTTGCTTGAATTCCTTTTTAATTCAAAGGACTTTGTATTTGCAGTTACAAATTAGAAATATATCTACACAAACAAATTAGAAACATTGCACTATAATGGAACCTGAGAGCAGCATCCCAAATGTGTATTGTCAGGGTTTATTATCCTTCATGAGCTAGATCAAAAGCCTTTTTCCATTTCTGCCCATTCTTCAGAAATACGTATTTCTGTCTTTCTCCATTAAAGCTGATGTGGTTTTGGCTGCTCACATCACTTGGTACTCTAGCTGTATATGGAAGCATCATGTTTTTGTTAATGGACTCAAAGAGATTTGACTATTTTATTCCTTTTTATTTCTACTTTGAAAGTTCCTGCTTTGTTAGCAACTGTTAAATAACAGATTTACATATTTAGCATGAAAAAATCCAGAGGTTTGATACACTGTCAGGTAAATCTAGTAAACTACATGCTACAAGTAGTTGTTGTAAACTCAAGATTTATCTGGTCTCTTTGCCCTTAAGGAGAATTCATTTCCCTACTCTTTCTTTTCAGTTTTCTGTAACTAATTGATGTGTTGATAAATGTCATGTGTGCCATAACAGGATCTAAAAATAAAACGTGTTTGCATGGTGTAAAGGGTTGTGAACTATGTAAAATGGAAGAAAGCAAAATTGAAGTAAAACAATTGTTCAGTATGCATAGTCATGTAATGCAACAAGCATTCCTGCAGCTTGTTAATAAATTCAATACATGAGAGTTATCAACAGCTGGTATCTGCCTTTGTTGTTATCCAAATGAACAAATGGTCCACAGTGACCTTTGATAGTTTATCTTAATTATATTTTAGTGGCTGTTTAGGGTTCTCAGACAGGTTTAGTTAATAAAAAAAAATTCTCCTTGGCATTCTTATAGATAATGAGTGTCTTACAGTGTTTCTCAACCTTTAAGTTACATAACTTTTGCCTTTTTAAATGAAACGGTGCCGCTACTTGTAAAAGAAGACACTGCTATTTGGATCATATGTATGACAAGTGGCATCAGTTTCCTTAAACAGCTTGCGCTGGTCCACTGATGTTTAATGTTTACACCCAATCCTGCTAACTTGTGTGTGCTTCATATGGTGGAAGTTTTACTGAACCTTAAATTCCAGATGAGGATAAGTTACAGATAGTACAAAGTAGACAATACTAACTTTTTGTTTGCACCTGAATTGTTTTTCTATTTTAGAATGTATGAAAAACATTATTACTTTTGTATCTTTATGATGTTCTGAAGTTTAAACAGAAATTAACTAAAGCACTTTTATTTGTGGAAACACTCAAAACTACCATTTGCTTCTAAAATATAACATTCCATCATTTCAGATGTATTTTATTCTGTCATTTGCATCCATTTACTCTTTTAAGCGATTATGAGAAGTCAAAATACAGAGGTGCTACCACTTAGAGATGTAAGCTGAGGCTTTGTTATTTTAGGACCTGTGCTTTGCAAAAATATGTTTCCCTAATTTGACCCTCAGTAACCCTTGAGAGACCTAAGCACAAGTTACAAACTAATTACATTAATTGCTTTACTGGAACTTGCTAGGCGTTTTCTGTTTATACATTAATGTAATATAAATATATCTCAGGCAACAAAAGCCCTTGGGGCAAATTTATGTCCCGAGTAACCCTGTTCTAGTGACCTCAACAGAATTACTCAAAGTCAAGACAGAATTTAAATTGGAAGAGCAGATCTTCAGCTGCTGTTAATAGTCTCAACTGCACTAAAATCAGTGTAGCTCTGGTCATGAGAGCCAGAAAGATAGAACGGCTCCTTCAAGTATGCTTTTTGATTTGCAGGCACTTCTACTAAAGGGGTTGGCCTGCCTTTTCTTTCCAAAGTTTAAAAATGAGCTGAATTTATCTGTAGAAACAATTATGATTTTTGTCTAGCAATTTTATAATGTACACAACCTTCTTTTGTCTGCATTCTGAAAAAATGCTTCATGGAATGGTGAAGAACATAGCATCTTTCATTTTTCTATGCTGTTTTCTGTGCTATGATCTAGCTTCTAAAAAAAGTTTTTCTAGCCAAGCAATATATAGGAAGTTATACTTAACAGTTATATGGTGTTGCTTAAGAGCCTGTATAAATATAGGAATAGTCACCTAGGAATAGACAGTCTTTGTTTGTGTTTTATAACAGCTTTTTTCAGAAATAAATTTAAAATGAAGGCTGATTTGTATTCCAACCCTACAGACTTGTATGTCGCTTTATTTTCACCTTGGGGATTATCTCCTTGGTTTAATTCAGAAAAGATATGCTCAGAATTAAGTCGGGACGAAAGAAGCTTCTCAGTTGGAAATTTGGATTGTGAGTATTTTGTGTAGGAGGAGCTGCAGGTGATCTGCATTTTTTTGCAATATAGCAATAACCCATCAGTGAGAGTTGTTTGATAGAGTTTTCATTCAGTAGTCAACATGAACTCCTTTCTGCACATTGAAATGTCTATTCGTCCTCTCAGAGGTTCTCTGAAATAACTATAGGGGTCAATAACATCTTGTTTTTTCAAGTGACCTTCATGTGCTAAACAAATATTAAGTTACCATCAGTCAGTTGATTTGCTGGAAGAAAAACTGCATACACTTCTTACAAATGGTAGCCTGTAATGAGGCTGTATTATTGTTCTGTAAAGCTCTTCTGCAGGCTTAGCCAAGGAAGTGGAATTGTAGTTCAAGATGTGAGGCTCGTGATCCTCACTGTTGATTAATCTTTCAATGTCTTGCTGGTCAATATCATCAGCAGAACTGAGGCCCTGCTGATTTTTTCTGGCTTAGGAAATGTTTTCTGTCAAGGCCTCTTGTCCATCAAGAGAGTCAACAGCACATCCCAGCTAGGGAGCCTGTGTTCTGATCCAGAGTGTATCCTGTGCCAAATGAAATCAAGTTAGGCAATCTCAGTACTGAAATCTGTAGATATTCCTAGGGTAACTTTCAAAGGAGGTGGTTGGAGTACCAGTGCAGCATAGCTGTACCTATGTGGCTGTTTGTTCAGTTCAAGATAATATTTTCAGTATTTGGTTCTGATCTTTAAACTCACTATGTTAGATGAGATTTTATCCTTGTTTGGCTAGGATAAAACCTTTCCTTCCATTGCCTACATATGTGATACTGATTGAACATGTTCTTGCGTAGACTTCTACAGGTTTTTCATCTTTTTAATTTACCGCAGTTCAGCTTCACCCAAGTTAGCAGTGCTAATTTGAAAGTGTGATAGCTGACAGACAAACTTTGTGAGATTGTCTGTACACACTTTTTAATTAATGTTTTGTTGCTGGAGTCAAGAGGGATGGAAACAGATTTCAAAGGGAGGGGAAAAAAAATGTTGGAAGAAAAGAATCAAAATTTGGATGACAGACAGAAAAGTACCATCAGCAGATGGTCAAATCTGAGGAAGAACAACTCCAAAGCAAAACATAAATCTTCCGGTTTATAGACTGTCAGGGAAGAATTGCCTGCAGAGAGATGCACACAACCTAGGAATCAATCAGGAGGAGACAGACCTCCGCATGCAGACCCATCAATAAGGCATTGTTGGAACAGCTATGATGGATGGATGCAGGAAGACTGGCAGGGAAGAAAGGGATGGTGGTTTTCCTTTACAAGACGCAGTTTAAGTGGACAGGTTTCTTGTTGATTAGAATCAGAGGATGGGCTGGTATGGTTGACAAAATGCTGAGCGTATTTTATGGATCATTTGGTTAGTATGAGGACAACGTCATATTTAAGCAACTCTGAGACCCTTGTTCTTGGGATAGACTTTAGCCTCCCTACTGCCTCTTGGAAGGGCAATGCATAAAAGCAGCCCAGAATGTTTCTGGAGACTGTCAAAAGGACGCTAATGAGGGTGTAATATATCTGAGTGAGAAAGTCCTCACAAAGAAAGAGCTGGCCAAGAAGGCAATAATCAAAGGCAGCCTTGGCTTGTAGCAACCATGAATTATTGAAGCTCATGTGAGGAATTCAAGTAGCAGGGTATCATCCTGCTATTGAAAAGAGCCAACTTTGTGTTTAATTAGGGAACTGGTAAATGGGATATTTTTGGAGTCAGACTGTGAGTGCCAAGGGTAAATCATGCTTGACTAATCTGATCACAGTCTCTGATCAAATTATGAGGTTTGTGGATGAGAGCCCTCTCCTGGGATTTGTCCTGTTTTACTACAGTCACAGATTCACACATTATTCTGAGTTGGAAGGGACTCACAAGGATCATTGAGTCCAGCTCTTAAGTGAATGGCCCATACAGGGATTGAACCTGCAACCTTGGTGTTACTGTGCGCTAACCACCCTTTTTATATCTTTGTGACTTACAGAAGGAGAAAAGGGTTACGTGGTGGTGAGAGAGAGCACACCCTCATGTGAGTTTTGGATAGCAACAAACTGGAGGTGTGGAGGCAGTGAAGCTGATAGACTTCCTTACAGGGTTGGTGTTCAGAGGGACACAGGTACACTGGGAAAACGAATTGACTGGAATTTAACCTGGGATGGAAGAGCTCCTTGCGGTGACAGAGACTGAGGCTCAGTGGTTGGGGAGCAGCTCTATAGAAAAGGATTTAAAGGTCCTGGTGGATGGTTAAGCTGAGCATGAGCCAGTATTATGCCCTGCCAGCAATGCAGACTGACAGCGTCCTGGGCTCCGTCAAGAGGAGTGTGGCCACTAAACTGAGCAAAGTGGCTGTCCTCCTCTGCTTGACTGTTAAACCACATGTGGACTACTGTGCTTGGTTTTTAGGAAAAAGAAAAACAAATTACAAGAAAGATGTTAATAAACTTGACTGAGTCTAGCAGTGTGCCGCCAAGATGGGCTGAAACATCTGCCCCGTGGGAAGGGTCTGAGAGGACTGGATCAAATAGTGGCCTTCCACTTAGAGGTTACTGTTAAAATGGAATCAGGCTTTTCACTGAGGTGCACAGGCTTAGAACAAGAGGCAGTGATCATATGTTGAAACAGGAGATGCTTCCAAAGGATATAAGGGAGAAAATATGTTTTCTATGGGGACAATTAAGCATTAGAACTAGTTTCCTAGAGAGACTTGGGAGTTTGATTGGTATGTTGGACTACATGGCTATTAGGGGATCTTTTCAATCTGTTATTCTAGGAGGAATAGAAAGTAACCAGTACTAGTTGGCCATAAGCAAGGAAACAAAACAAGAAAAAAAAAAAAAAGGATAAAACCCCCAAAACCCAAAAATCAACACCACACTGCCCTAAAATCCCTCCCTTCCCCACCAGCCAGACTCATAAATCTGCATTTGGGAGACTTTTAAATAAAAATTATATTTCCAAGTTCTTTAGCTCTTCCCTAACTTATCAGAAATATTTCCATGTGACCTACTAATATATCTGAAATCATGAAAATGAGACTCACTAATATATCTGTGATAAATCTGAAGTCGTGAAAGAGCACATACATAATTATATATTCATTTGTGCCATTTATACCATTGCTGGATTTGACTGTACTTCATTGTCTATTTAATTTTTCTTTGAAAAAAATCATAAGCAAGCTATTTGTTTAGAATAATGTGCCATATTTTCTGTCTGGGTATGCATTTTCTGACATCTGTTTCTATCTAGCATAGCTCATGCTTTCTGAAAACCAGATTAAGTATAAATCCTGAGACAATCACTTTAAATATAATGGCAAATCAACGACTTTTTGATGTACTATACCTTCTGATAGAGAATACGATACCAAGTGTAACTTCTACCTTTTATTAGATGTAATGCCTTTTGTCAGGAACATTGGTATAGTCAATTATAGAGCAATTTCTGTTTGTTTTTCTCAGAAATTCTGCTGCTTTAAATTTGCAAGTATTACTAAACAGGTATAATTCTGCCTACTAGTGATGTTTGCCTGACATGGCCATCTCAATGAATTTATGTGGGGTTTAGTGTGTGTGGGCTTTTGTATTGACACTGGGCAAAGCTGTAGGAGCTGAAGACAGAGTATTGCTCCCTTTCCCGTGTATTTCCTGCACTCACTATGTGATTTTGTACTAATGTGTTTACTCTGTGTTTTGTACTAATTTTGCACAGGGAGAGTATCGTGAAATGTTGCTGTTCATACAAGGAGTGTCCATGTGCTCTTCAAAACTACCTTCAGGTGTTTAGCCCTAAGAAGGGTCTGAGTTTGGCAGTACTGGAGTCTAGCTGCGGGCAGAATCAGTAAGCACAAATAGCTTTGTTGTATTGTCAGTTGGAGCTGGGAGACTTTAATGCACGTATCATTTAGTCTTCAGGACAGTGGTGAGGAGTTTTAGGCAACTCATGTAAGGAATGTTCTGAGGGAATGTTGGCATTGAGCTCAGGAAGTCAACCACATGTGGTTGCAGAGAATAGGGGTCCATCCTTAAATGCCAAGTATTTGTTGAAAATCTGAAAAAGGCTGAGCATGGAAAGGATATATCTGGACACTTCAGAGAAGTATTTTCTGTTCTGAGTATGGGCTGCAAAGTACCATGGCTTAGTGCAGGCTTTACCAAAATAAGGTCAAAACAAGACACCCAAGAATTTCAATTCACAGAAAAGACATGATTTTGAGTTCGTTTAAAAACGTGCACTTACTAGTTACCTCCCACAATTTGGATTGTCTAGCTCTAATTCATACTCTCCAAGTGTGTGCTTCATGGTTCTTACAGAGAGAATAGTGAGATAACACATCTTTCATTTAAATTACAGCAGTCTGGCCTTTGAACTGCAGCAATCTGCCGGTTCTGTTATCCAGCCTCCCTTATTTGACGGGACAGAGTACCATGACACTGAGTAAGAAGTCCTTATGCAAAGCCCACAAGCATGTGCTGATGGTGTACCTCATCGGTCAGTCAGCTGAGCTCTTTACTGCTGCTGTATATGCCAGGGGTGAAAAGAGTGCAGTGGTCAGGCTGGTGCTCCAGCCCCAAAAGTTAACTACTGTTTCTTCACGTGGGTCTAGCACCTGTTGACTGTAGCCTTGTAGCAGTGTCCTAAACTTACCGAGCTTGCATCCCTCTTTATCAGTGAGAGTTAAGTGCTCTTTTGCATTTAAAGTAAATAGCTGATAAAATCTTCTGACTAGCATGTGCCTTTCAAGCATGAAAAATACCACTTTGTATGTCATTTGGCAGTGACTGTTTTGAGCTCTATTGGAACATAAGGTAACCTTGAAAGTGGACCCCATTAAACAATATTCTTATCACTCACATAGTGATATCACAGAAACTGCAAACCTTGAGCAGCGATTATATGTTTGCTGCTGCTTGCAACTCACTAGAGACTTTTAAACTAAATGAATATGCTTTACCCAGTGTTTCACTTGTTTTATGGTTCTGATCCTCATGTAAGCAGTTATTCATCTTATATTTGCTGTTCAAGAAATTTTGTTCAAATTACAGTAAAATTGAATTAAAAATATATTAGAGCATTGGCCTCTCATAAGAGGAAAAATTAATTAGTGAATTCACAGCTTCTCAGTCTGTGGCTCACAGTTGACATGTTGCTCACAAGTCAGAAATTAATATGAATAGAATTGAGGCTAACAGAAACTTTGGAAGTTACCAAAGACCTGCATGAGCTAAAGACCTCTGGCCTGGGTAGAAACAAAGTCTATAGGTTTAAAAATCCAAATGTGTAACATAATTAAAATATTGACTGCTCACCAGTGCATCTTTCTAATCGACAGGAAAAAAAAAATAGTTAAGTTTTTCTTTACAATGCATTAAGGAGGCATGTCTTTTTCTAACATAAGATTTTATTTTTCTGCATCTTTATCGAAAGTGTTGCGCTACAAAAATGGAGAAAATATCACTGAGAACACGAGTATAGTTAGTGTAACCTGAGGTAGGATGACAGGTGTGAGGGAGTTCAGTCAAGTAATAGTTTTCTGTGATAAGACCATTAAGTGCTCAGCTTTCTACATGGACAGATTTGTTTGAGTTATTTTTGGTATTTTGCTTGAAACATTTGCAATAGCAGAGGCTAGGTTTATGATGTGTAAAGTCTTCCAGCGTTAATGCTTTTCTGTTTAATCCAGCAGACAGTTTAGAACACAGGGGTCAGAGAGCTTGAGGTAACTACATTTTCACAAAGACCTTGCATGGGAGGGAGTATGGAGAAAAGCCCATTTCCTAAAAATTTATCTGGTAAATACAGAAACACAACAGGGATTTAATATGTATCAATAAAGTTGTCAGACTAAACTGTAGCACCCTGAAGCTGCTTGGCTTCCTTGTGGTACAACTTACTGTGTTGTAAATTATATGAGTTGTCCTTTAGTTTCACCGATGTATTTTCACTTTCCAGGGAGTCTGTGTGCCAGGCTTTACTTTGGGAGGTGTTAGGAGTTACTCAAGATTTTGACAGCAGTTGCACCAAATGTATCTCAAGTTTGTGGTCTTAAGGAAAGAAAGACTCTGTCTAGGTGGATGTTTGTGGATTGTAGTAGAGAGCAAACTCAGGCCCTCAGGCCCCTTGGTTATAGGAGTAACCAATGTCAACGCTGCCCAGAGCAGGATGAGCACACACACTTGGAAGAGCGTTTTGTCAGTACCCTCAGCTTCCATTTAATGTCTCTGAGGCATAATTACTGGTTTTGTTGCTTTGGAGTTCAGAGGGATTTGGGTTTGTTGGGGTTTTTGAGTATATTTTGGATTTTAAATTGTCAAAGGATATGTTTCAGCCCCTTGGAAAGGTGTTTGTGTAGTGTGATGCTGCAGGTGCCTGTTGCATACCCTGGGAGATGACAAAGGATTATTTTTTGTGCTGGAGCAGCTGGGATGTGCTGGGTACAAGCTCATGGTGTCTTGTTTTGTGCTGTTAGAATCAGGCACTTGAGTGAACTGTCTTGTCAGCTGTGCCTGGATTTCCTCATGTGTTCAGTTTGGATGAGGAAGAGACCAGCAGGCCTGGTCTGACAACATAGAAACATCCTTGTCTTTGAGTTGTACAGCTGGTCTGATAAAAAATGATGGCATGCACTTTGTCTAGATTGTAGTGTTTGCATAATGATGAAAAAATGTTTCATGAACATATGTTGTGGGGTAAACTAAGGAAGATTGCAGGCAACCTGATATAAACATGTAAAAAAAAAAAATTGAATTGAGAATTAATCACACAAACATGCTTGGCAAGCAAAAGCGTTTAGAGAAGTCAACAAAAGCTATTATGGGTATTGGTAAGATCATGTAAAAATCACCAAATTGCTTTAATAAGGACCTGAAATGTAATCAAGAATTTAAGAGAAAGACTTTGGAGTAGGAAAAGTACTGTATTTTTGTGGTTTAGCAGAATGATTGATATAGTAGTTAGGTCAGTAGGTTTAGAAAGCAAATTAGCATGTTTGAAATGAAAAGTATAGCAGCAGTACAACAAACATGGGCTTCCAGGTAACTATTTTTTAAAGTCCAATAGTGTTTACCATGGAAGAGCCAAAGAAAGAAAAGGATAAAAAAAGGAAACTGCATTTTAAGGCTTTGGGAGGGTAAAAGTCTTAAAAAGCGCAAAATGATATTTAGGGCTAGTAAAACTACAGCTACTGTAACCGTAGGGACTGAAACATATTACACACAGTGATGTATAGATGCAGTAGTTAAGCTAGGAGACTGAATCCTGTAATCCTCACTAAACAAAAATCCCATTGAAGTCGGTAGAAGATTTGCGTGAACAAGGAATGTATAACCGGGCAATTAGAGACAAAGTTGCAGCCTGACCTTGACTGGGCCCTTGTGCCTGTGATTAGCTGTACCCGGAGCATCTGGGCCCATTTGTTTAAAGGCACAGTCAATTTTAATGACATCTTAAAAAAGAAATACAATTATGCCATAGTTTAAGTTCTAATGGATCCAAATGACAAATGTGAATAATTTCAGAGAGATCTATAAAGGCAACACTTTTATAATCTGAATCTTTTGAAACAGCAAATTCTGTGTTCTCTGTTACTTTCCTTCTCAGGAAAAACAGAAATTTAATAGATACCGCTCGAGTTTTGCAGCTCATAATCGAGAGTGACAGCTATTTGACTTTTCTTAAATGTAAGACAGCATGGGAAATTATTGTGAGGTATCAGAAAAAGCCTCTAAGAATATGTAATAGCATCTGCCATACATGTTTATAAACCTACATTAATAATTGCTCTCCAAATTGGTTTAGAACTATTTCAGTATGAAACAAAATGTCCTTAAAATTCATCTATTTACTTTTTTCCTACTTTTATGATCCTAGTTCAAATAAATTTGAAAATAAACAAAACACTTTCTTTTGAAGCAAAATTTAATTCAGCATACCAGAAATGTCATTCTCACTGCCAGTTACTCTAATGAGACATGTGTTCCTTGTGTCTGAATCTACTTTGTTTGAAAAGAGCTGCTGTTAAAGCATTGAGGAAATTGCAGTTCTCAGTAAAAGAAATGTTAGAAACATGCAAGAACAAACAGAAGTTGTTTCATGGTCTGGTCGTGTAAATGGTGACCTCAGTGACTATAATGGGCTCTTGGTATTACTAAGTGTGTGTCCAAAATTCCAGTGTGCAGGACTGCAGTCCTGTAAAGACGTGTGTGCTTTGTGGTACATGCAAGAAGTTACTGGGGAAAAAGGTCAAAGGAATCCTTCTACTGCATTATTTTTGTGTGCACATAACTCCATCATGGTTTTATATGAAAACCCTTATAAGTAATCTCTCCAGATTGTCTTTAGGGAGTGGTTTCACATGCTTGAAAAAGCACTTCTTGAAAGGTTGCCAGCAGTGCTGCAGAATTTGAAATTTCTCTCTGCATAAGTTCTGCTTTGACACTTTCTCCTGCTAAAATCTAAGAAAACCTCTAGAACCTTTGATTTTGAAAAAAATTATGACAATTATAGGATCTGGGATTTTTTTCAGAAAGTCAAGGGTCTTTTCTTGGTCTTTTTTTTCTACTTTATGTCTTAGAATCTGTCATCTCGAAATGTGTTCCTTTACTGCTGAAGAATAAAATCTCAGCGTGCCCTGAGTTGGAGATTGGATGTTGCACTGTCAAAGCACTAACCACTCTTACTCCCTTATCTCTTCTCTCATTCCTGTTTTCATGTCACAAACCTGACTGGGTTTGTTTACCTAAAATTCTTCTGTTCAAGACTGTGACCAGGTGACTACAAAATGCAGTGATACAAAACCATTTTTTTTTTTCATTAAAAAAAATGTTTACTTCTAAGAGCAGATAAAAAGCTTAACATGAGTAAATATTTCAATATAACAGTAAGATTTATGCCTATGCTTAGCTTAATTTTAAACATATTCCTTACATCTTTCCACAGACTTGGAATAACTAGAGTCTCTTTCTTCCTTTCTCCTGCTCTCTCTATGCCTCCTTTTAATACATATAATCCCTATAAATCTGTTTTCTTTTTCATTAGTTTCTGGGCCTGGATAAGAATGCAGGCAGCTCAGCAAGGTGGTTTAGGACAAGTTTCAAGTAATGGCGACTATCGTGGATTTCAAGAAGCGCCATTGTGTCTTCCATCAGGGGTTATATGTATTCTTGCCATTCAGTGAAGTTGATACCTCAGGGCATACTTCTTGCAATAACTTCATTCTGCAGTCAAGCCTCATTCAAAAAGTCTTCTGATAGCATACTGTGTTCAGCATTGGATTACTCTATGTCCTGTCAGTGTAAATTAGGATCTGTTTTAATACTGCTGATGTTCCCTGATCCCTTTTAAGTAACATTGCTGCACAATACACTATTCAGAATAATTTAAGCCAAAAATAATGGGCAACATACATTTCTCCTGAATTACTTGGATTTGCCATTCTCAAGGTTTCATTTGCCTTTCCCTATCTCTCATGCCTTGCTGGCAAATCTCTTAGTACCTGTCAGATTTTACATGGTACAATAAGCTTTCGCCTTCAGTGATATACAATCATTACTTCTCTTTTTGTGATCAAAGATCCTTGCTGTTTTTTGGGGTTTTTTTTCTCCCCATAATTCTGAACAGAATGTAACTACTGCTCTTTTCTATTGTAGTTTGCAATGAAGTTAGCCAATCAGGGAAAACAAAAAGGGGGGAAAAAAAAAAAAAAAGTATTACCGGCTCAATATCTAAACAAATGGGTTTGTCTCTGTATAACTTACCTGTAACAGTGTCAAATTGTGATCCAAAGGATGTTCCCCACAGAATTCAGAGTGGAACAAATTTCCAACACAGATGATCAGGATAGACATAAGCAGGTTGTGGGTAGCAGGTCCTCTGAATTGTATACCTACTCAGGGTAAAAAAATTCAGATGATCTCTTTCTTTTGCCTGGATTAGCAAAGATCCTTTACATAAAATATATAAGTAATAGCTTGATAACAAAAACAAAAGCTTGTTCTGGTACGTCTTTTGTTAATGAAATCTCAAAATTAAATACCTTAGTTTCCAAAACCTGTGTGATATGTTAGTTTGGTGTATTACTTTGGCTTCTTAAATAGACTTGTGTCAAATGCACTGAAAAAACATGATGCTAAATTGCATAAACCAGTAATGACGTATTTATAATGGCATATACTTAGAGCCCCTAAAATTTAGTAAAATGCAGAATTTCTAAGGACCTTTATGTGCTTCCTCTTTCATATATATATAAAATTTGTTTGTAATAATTTAAAACTAAGATTTTGCAACTGGAATTGCTGTGTTATAACTGGCTCATTATTCTTTAGTTTTTTGTTGAATTTTAAGTAGTGTGTTGTGTTTATGGCTGGAGTATTTTTTTAAATAGTGACAAAGTAGGTGGTCTTGTAATTAATATTTCTCTACAGATCTGTAAACTGTACAAGATTTGTTTAACAAAACAGAAATCATGTCCTTTTAGATTAAGACATTTGTTTAGGAATAAAGTTCAAGTTTTTCTTTGAAATTCAATTGATCTAGTTTCATGACCTGTGAAATTATTTGTTTTATGAACCATTTTAAGATTATAATTAATTCAAGAAATTTATGTGACCTGTTGCTAAATATTTACACCATGGATTATATATATTTGCTCAGTGCTTCAAATAGTGATTTTTAAAACCTCAATGAAAAGGAAAGTTACTTAATAGTAAGAGAAATTATACAACAATGATAAGACATGATGTGTTCCTGTAATCTTTCTCTCCTATAAATGGCTACCTTTTCAAAAATTCAAGAATAAACAAAAGTGTTGAATTGAAAACTAAATACTCTCATCATTGTGTGAAGTTATGTGTTGAGCATAGCTCAGAAATGTTCTTATGAATGTGCAATTTATTTTTCCTGCTCTTAGTGAAACCTTTTTTTACAAACGATTGGCCCGTAGAGTAGAAAACTTGATGTTAAAACTACCTGCTGCTTTCTTGAAGCCACTCACTTGATACATAGCCAGAACTCCTACACACTGACTAATTAGAGTCTGGGATGTAGTCATGTAGCACAGGTACTCTGCTCAAGCAGTGTCTCGGAATGTGCTGGCATTCAAATTAAAATGAAGGGACTGCCCCGTACCTCTCCACTTAGTAACTTTCAACTTGACACTGAGAAAGTCTTTCATTCTCACTGCCTGTGTTACGCTTGTTGAAATGATGACATCTCATTGCAGTGCTACCATACCAATAATTTTGTTCAAAAAAAGTATCTGTTTGTTTTTTGACAAAGCTAATTGCAGTTGTTACTAAAAGTATTGCCAGCGAAAGCTAAGCAAAGACTTGAGAATAAGCAACCTTCTATGAAAGGCCTGATAGTTTATTCTTTTGTACTGATTTTGGTGGGATACATGTGACAGCTGAAAGAAAAACAAGATTTTGCAGGGTATTTTGAAAAAACAACAATATTCAGACCATATTAAAAAAAAGCTTAACTGGCATTTTATCTTTTTCTGAGAAAGTAGGACTTTATAGTGAAGAGGGTTTCTAGCAGCAGTGCAAGTTTTTTCTTTTCAGAACAGTATGGTTTGCTTTCATCAATGTTAGTTGAAAGTTGCTTAAAAGTATTCAAAATGAACATATTGTTTTTGTAACGTGTCAAATTCTACAGAACTGCCATGTGGCATCAACCCAGATGTCTTGTAGTCAGAGCACGCTCAATCAGCACCAGAGCCTTGCTGGCTGCAGTGGCTGCTTTGCAGAGAGCACTGGCATTCTCATTCTGTTAGCTGTCTCCTTTCTGGCAGAGTTCATTGTCTGTTAATCACCTTGATAACCCAGCAATCGTCACAATGTTTTCCTGTATTTTAACTTTACAAATGGTTTTTACTCACCAGGGGTTTCCCCTTTCTTCTGGTAGTGCATCTGGTCATGCATGGCGATCTGCACATTTGTCACCACTGGTCGCTGGAGCTGCTGATGACCAAGAAAATAATACACAAATCTCATCTGATACAGATTGCGCTGCCTGATGTCTCCAAGACTTAATCAGATGTAAGCCTTTCAGCAGCAATAATCCAAATCCTTATTGATTCCAAATCTATCTGTAATGCTAGCTGGAAGCTTCAATACAAGCCTCTGAATCAATGAAACAATGAAACAACCCAGATGCAGCTGCACTTAGACAGCAAATGGTTCTCCCACAAATTTGCAGCCTTTGACCTTCTTGTGGGCTTATCTAGTGAAAGCTCTCAAATAGTGAATTAAGTCTATTGATAATGGGTTTGATTTTTGTATTTTATTTTTCTATTACAACTTGCTATACTCCTAGATACAGTCTGCAGGGACTTAGGAACACAAGTTGAAGACTGCTGCTCTGGAACAACACAGATTTCAAAGAGTGGGCTGAAGCATGTGAGAACAAAACCTTTCCTGTTACTATAATGTAGTCGTGAAATTGCTACAAAAAAATAAGTTTAGCTAAGGTGCCACAAATCTTCTTTCTCAAAACTGCTCTCTCTTATAGTCAGGAATGGTATTAATTGCCCAAGTTCTAGAAACTTGTGACAACTGGCTGTCTGAAATGAGTTTCTAAAGCAACCAGGCAGCAGACTACAGAGTTGCTCAAGAAAACAACTAGAATTATTTTTTTTTATCTCTGGTTCTTAGGGAATTCAGGTTTTTAAAAAAAAGGGGTATTTTCATAAGTAATTCCTGTTGAATATATGGTTGAGAACCACTGAGGAATGCAGGTACTTGAAGAATAAATACCAGTCAAAAAGCATGTTTCAGAACCTCAGCAGCAGCTAAGTGTTTGACTAAAGGACTTAACGTAAGTACCTTCGTGCAAATCTTTAAACTTAGATATATTTTCCAGCATTGTCTACGAATATCTAAATAAAATATTACCCTAAAAATGCTGACATGCATCAAGTTGCATTTCCCTTAACGTGGAAATTTTACATTGCCTACCTCAGCTTAAATACTTGTACTCATAAATAAGAGGAGCAGTATTAAATAGCATAAGCCTAGGATGATTTTCTATCAGTTTATCCATCTTATGGTCCAAACAAGAGAAAAAAGAGGTGATATATAATATAAAAGTGAAACTTCTGTAGTCTTAAGCTTATCCTTATAGGCAATGTCTTTTTCTTCCTTCTTAGCAAATTCTCTTGAATTTCTTCCCAAACTCATTTATTTTTCCTTGTCTGTCTACTCCGTACGTTCTCTCCCCTCACTCCTCCCATTTATTTGTTTTCTTTCCTGGTGTTATTCTTAGTATTTAAAATGCCATAGTGAATAGAAGTCACTTAAAGCATAATATAGTCCAGACTGTTTTATTTATTTATTTTGTACTTTGATTCTTGCTTTTTATGTTTGTCTGATGTGCTTTGTAAGCTCTTTGGAGCAGAGACTGATTCTAATCTCTCTGCTGTTCTCATGTTGTTTTGATTTAGTTCATATTAACTGCGGTGGTCTTTCTACTTATTTGAAGTGATGTGAAATAAAATTTTTGCTTGCTGTTACTGTTTGGCATCTGTAAGGCACTAGTTTTTTACTGTATTGAATGGTAACTTAAAAGTTTGCAAATTCAGTCATCCAAGTTTACTGGTGACAACTGAGTGCACGGGATATTGAAATCAGGGCTTTTCTAGTAAGACCATAGAAGTAGGCTTAAAAGTTGAATTTAATTCTTAACTATGGCTACAATATTTAATTAGAATATTTTCGATATTTTCTTTTCCTTTTTTTTTTACTGACATCGACTTCCAAAAAAACTAGCACAGAAATACATGAAAATTGCAATGAATTATTATGCAAGTGAAGTGTTTTTATAAATACTTTTCTCTTGCAATATTTCCATTTGCTTGCGAATAATTTCAACATTCAGATTTAATCATGTGATTTGAGTACATTTTGGTCAATCAATAAATACAGAATATAAGCACATTAAAATGGAGGGTTTTATAGACAGCATTTTCCTATTAAGAATTGTCAACGAAATCCTTGAAAATGAAATGAGCTGACAACCATAGTCAGAGTAGATACGTAAAGTACCATTATAGCATATTGCACCATCAATTATGTGTCAAGCATGCTGCCAAATATTAAGTGTTCTGACCTTTGTTATTAATAATAGAGGCAAACACTGGGGACATATGAAAGATAAATAATGTAATGCATGGAAAATCTATTATACGTTTGACTTTGTTGATGGATATAGAGCCTTTTTGGTATCCTGCCCTTTCCCTTGCAAGCCATAATTTTATGAAAGACTGGACATACCTCGTAATGGAAAGCGGCATTGTGAAAAACATACTTTGATAGAACAAAATGCTTTGAAGTTAAATAAATAATGGCAAGAGAACACTTGTCATCAAGCTTTACTCCTTTATTTGTAGGTGTATGTGTCATTTCCCCTGTTCATCATGAAAAATGTGAAATAAGTGACACAGAGAAATGTATCTTTATTGTATTCTCCATTCATTCTTGTATTTTTAAGTAGTTATTTTGCTTAATATCACCTATCATCTTGTAGAGTTTTGTTAGTCAAAGGTTTAGTCCGTGTCTTTCTTTAGAATACACCTTCTAGTATTTTGAGGTGTTCATGCAGGACAACACTGATAATCGGTAAAACTGACAAAACAGTAGGGTGGTCAACCAAACGAGACAGATAAACACATATGAAGGGAGAGGTAGTGTTTAAAAAAAAACTTCAAAACCCAATCCCTTAACTGACTTGAAAATGCAAAGAAAATAGAAAGCATGGGATAAAGAAAACTCCCCCCTGTGTAATCACTCTTGGCACAATTTCCTGCTTTCTTCTCAATGTAGAACATAGATCCTAGAGTGCATTACCAGTAAAATATTAAGCAGTTGGTCCATGATTTCATCAGGAGCACACTGTAATTATATGAAAATCAGCTGACTGTTTACATTTATCAAAAAGCTTTCTTCAGTCCTAAAAATCATAGACTTTCTCTTATCACAACCTATGTTAATGTTCTATTACCTTTATTTGTTTTTTTCCCCTCCCTTTGAACTTAATGTTTGGGAATAATTAGCTTGGTGACAGTAATTGCAGCTACAAACCGTATTTCTTTCTGAGCTTCACTAATCTGTACTTGCATAGGATGAATGAAAAATGAGAGCTCCTCTGATCTCTAGTACATTTTTGCTGATGTTACTTTCTTTGTGTTATCATATATTCTAAACAGATGTTTAAGTCTCAAAATTGTTTTGCAATAAAAATCCAGTATAAGCCAATGCATTAACTAAGAAAGAGCAAAGAATAAAAGATATGGACCAAGAAACTATATTTTTGTGACATCACCAAAGCTCGCACAAAATCAAAAATGTTGCCAGACAACTATTATATTTACAGAAGCAGATTCATTCTTCTCTTGAAAATTTGAAAGCTCTTTCTAACAACTCTTAATGATCTAATGCTTATCTTATATGCAGGACACACTCTTGTAATCATCCAGAACTTAAGATTTTGCTTGATGTTTGTATCAACAAAACATTTGGCTGTTCTATAAAATAAAATCACAAGCTTCTCAAACAAATGTTCCTCTAAACAGTTTTTCACATATGAGAGTAATTTGCTGCAGTTAAAAAATAGACATACAGGAAGAGATCGTTGATCTGTATGTCAAGGTGACACTGCATATTGAAAAATCAACATATTTTTTTCTATTTTTTTTTTTGTTCCCTTACTCTGGGCACTAGGTGTTGTGTATTTAGTACAGATATATGTATCTCCTTCTTCTTTTCTTTCTAAATTGGAAGATAGGGGAGAACAAAAGTTTTCCACAATGTAAATTTGAATTGAATCCATCTTTACAGGCAAATGGCTTTATTAAACTAAGCAGAAAATAATTCAGGCACAATAATGATGGGGTTTTTAAAGTAATTTTATGTATCTGCACCAGAAATTGTTTTCCTTTTGTTCATATTAAGTGAGTACTTCACAGAATCTTAGAATAAGCTGTGTTGGAAGGGACCCATCAGGATCATTGAAGTCCAACTCTTGACTCTGCACAGGACAGCCCCAAGAGTCACACCATGTGCCCAAGAGCCTTGTCCAAACCCTTCTTGAACTCAAACAGGCTTAGTGCTGTGGCCACTTCCCTGGGGAGCCTGCTCCAGTACCCAGCCACCCTCTGGGTAAAAAACCTTTTCCTGATATCCGACCTAAGCGTCCCCCAACTCAGCCTCATGCCATTTCCTCAAGTCTTGTCACCAGTCTCGTGATGAGATCAATGTCTGCCACTCTGCTTTCCCTCATGAGGCTTTTGAAGACCACAGTGACATCTCCCCTCGGTCTCCTTTAGGCTGAACAAACCAAGTGTCCTCAGCCACTTCAGACCCTTCACCAACCTTGTAGCCCTCCTTTGGACACTCTCTAGGAGCTTGATGTATTTTTTGTGTTGTGGCACCCAAAACTGCTCCCAGCACTCGAGGTGAGGCCGCCCCAGTGCAGAGCAGAGCAGGACAATCCCCTCCCTTGCCCGGCTGGTGATGCTGTGCCTGATACCTCCCGGGGCATGGTTGGCCCTCCTGACTGCCAGGGCACAATGACTCAGATTCAACTTGACACCACCCAGGTGCCTTTCCACGGCACTGCTTTCCAGCCTCTCCTTCCTTGATCTATACACACAACCAGGGCTGACTTGTCTCAGGTTGTAGGCACGTGGCACTGTGGCCCATGGAATATTCAGGGTAAAGCAGTACTTTATTACATTTAATACAATACTTAATTAAAGCCATTAATTTCTTCATATTTTAAGTATTATTCGTACATATTTAATACATGTATAACAAATTGTGTCCAGCTGAAAAGACATGACTTGATTGCCTGACCAAAGAGGAATTCATCAGCATGCATTATTCCTAACAATTTCTCTCTTTCCTGCTCCGTGCCAGATTTCTTATCAACAAAGTAATATTGCGTTTCAGTATTTATTTCCCTGATTCTCTAGGCCTGTATTTTGAATATCTGCAACAGCACTAGCCAACATTTTGTCAGCTGTGAGCGGTGCAGTCTTTTAAGGATTCATCAAAGGTGCCAAAGCTTTCGTTGAATTCTCTTTGCATGTTACCCCCATGATCTGCTACGACTTCCTAGGATCAGCTACTGGAAGGCGAACCACAGGGTTTATTCCAGTGCCTTTTACATAATAGACTGGCTTCCAGCCTTGTGACAGGATATACATGCTGTGCCATGCACATTCCCATCACGTGGCAGACATGCATCTGCAACACTGGTATTGTGCTGGTGCAGCAACTTGTTTCCCATTACTCAAGGGCCATGTGCTGTAGCACCCTCAGGAAACAGTCTGGCAGGAGTGAGGCTACTCCAACCCTGCACATCTCGCCTCTCAGGAGGTGCAAGCAGCCAGTAGCCAAATTAGTTGTTTGCTAAGCTTGGATTTTCATCTGTAACACACTGACTGAGACCCTGAGAGGCATCCTGCAAGGAGAGCAGAGGTGATGGGGAATGAAATCCTCTGTTACCATTACGTTTGAAGGCAAAGGCCCTGGAAACTGCTTGATGCATGGCTTGGGTCAGGGATGGCCATTCCTATGGTGGCAGGGAAAGAGATGAAGCTGTGCATGGGCACATTTCTGAGACAATAGCTTGGTTGTTGCAACCTCCCGGGACGAAGTCATCTGCAGGGACACTGTAACAAGGCTTCAGTGAAAACGGTTTTTTAACTTCAGAACACTTTTTCATATAAAATTAATTTAAAATTGGTACCAGAATCATAGAATCACAGAACGGCCTGAGTTGGACAGGACCTTAAAATTATCTAACTCCAGTTCCCCTGCCATGGACAGGTACATGTTTCACTACACCAGGTTGCTCAGAGCTACATCCAGCCTGCCCTTGAACAATTCCAGGGATGGGGCATCCACAACTTCTCTGGGAGATCTGTTCCAGTGCCTCAGCACTTTCACAGTTCTGTATATAATTGTATTTACAGAAATGAGTTCTGTGAATTTGCCTTATCCTGAGGTGTCTCTCCTGAATTTGACACTGGATAAGGAAGTGGATGCAACCAAACGTGGTGTTCTATACCCTTGTAGTTCATGAGCCAAGGAGCAGTTTTGGTTCAGGTGAGCTAGCTTTGAACTACCTGTTTTACTCAGGTAATGTTCAACATCATTGAACTGAAAGAGTTTATATTTTGCTAGTAGGGGAGTCAGACAACAACTTGCAAATTTCAGCTTATATAGTTTCATATCTCTGCATGTAGACATTTTACACTCTTGCAGCCTGGTATTTTTCTGACTAGCGCAGTTTGGAAGTAACCTGTAAAGAGTCTACAGCCAGTTGATGCACTTTGTACAAAGTGTACCTATATATTTTGTGTCTCATACTGCCATCTAAGGGCCATGTAGGCTGACAAGGTGACTAAAAGTTCTTCAATACTCTTCTTTCTCCATACTGCCCTTCCCTTTGGGAAGTCAGCAATCCATGGATGAGAAAGGTGGGCAGGGGATAACACCAGTCCTTTGATGCAATATGTTTCATCTAAGAGAAACAGAGGAATCTTCCAGATAAGTGATAAATTGGAATGTAAATCTCAGTCATTTAGAAAACTGCAATTGCAATGACTTTGTGTAAAGGTTAGTGAATAAGAAAGCAAGATTATAGGATTTGAGGCTAGTTCTTGAAACAGCAAGAGAGTGTGAAATTTAGATTCTTGAAAGTACCAAAGTGCTCATCTCCTACTGATATAAGGATTAGTGCAGTATAATAGAATTTGCTTATTAAGATTTTCCCTAGAAAAGTACTAAATAACATGAATTAATTTCTCCTGGTTTATTTTTCTTTTTTCTTTTTTTTCTTTTTTCTTTTTTTTTTAATTTAACTGGTTTTGCATTTCTGGGTGTTTTGATTTTCCAGGACTAAGGGAAAATGGCAAAAACTTGGTGTTACTTTAAGAGTATGATATTAAATAACATGAATCTCACTTAAATATTTTGGAGTTCAAGCATTCAAAATTTTATCACAAAAACTTATCTTTCCAGGATAAAAATGCTTTTTTAAAAAAGAATAATCTGCAAACCGTGTATAGGCTTAATTCTCTAGCCCCTTTCTCACACAGATGTTTTGAACTACAAGGGTGATAAAGAAGTGGTGGAAGAAGCAAAACATTTCATTGTTTGTCAACAAAATACTGTTGACATTGACTGAGAGAAGCAGTTTTTATAATGAGGACCCCTTTGCGCACAACTTTATTTTACGATGTACGAGTTGCTTTTCAGGCTTAGTTTCCAGCAAACCTTGTGTAATATAGAAAGTAATTAATCTTGCATGTTACTTTGACAGGCTCATGCAAACAAAGACCTGGAAGAGCAGTTGCGGTCTGTGTCCAGTGTGGATGAACTCATGACAGTACTTTACCCAGAATACTGGAAAATGTTCAAATGCCAGTTGAGGAGAGGAGGTTGGCAGCACAACAGGGAACACTCCAGCTTTGACACAAGATCAGATGATTCCCTGAAATTTGCTGCAGCACACTATAATGCAGAGATCCTGAAAAGTAAGTACAGGACACAATCCATGTTTCAACACACAATAATTTAAAATCTTAAGGCTTTTCAGTTGTGTCAAAAATATTTTAAAAGCTAAGCACTGTCAGTAAACCAGCCTCAGCAGTTTGATAGGATGTGTTGTCTATAATATAAAACCTTTGATAGTTAGCCTTCCATAATGAAACAAATCGCCTTGCAGATATATTTTAACTATGCCCATTGTAAGAAAGCTGCTTTCTCAGGTCAGTGGATAGAGAAAGTGAAGCGCTTGTCTCCAAGTATAAGGAATCCTGCTTTGTAGAGGCTGTAACAATTTCGCAGAAAGCAAAGAGGACACTAATAGTTGGTCTCATTGAACTGTTTCTTATTTTCTCCAATTGCATCATGGCTGGTAATGCTTTCTTCTCTTATACATTATGGCTTTGGAATGCCAAATAATCCACTTGTAACGTTTTCCTGTTACAAGAGGACGTTTGTCATTATATTATGCTAAAACAAGCAAAATAGCTTTTCCAAAACCAATGTGTTTGAATACCTTTTAGTATTTCAGATAGGTTGGACAAAAATGTATTAGCTTACAGTTTAAGCAAGTGCTTGTAGGCAGAGAAATGCAGGATTTATAGCAGGAGGTGTATTTTTTGACATGATATTGGAAATCATATACCTTAACAGATACTTTAAAGTACACATACAGCAAAATTTCCATTTTTGTTGAATAGCCTACCAAAATCTAGTGCCAAAAGGGAATACAGGGATCGGTACAGCTGCAAGACTCAGGGCTGTTTAGTGTAAGATTGTATTTGGTAAAAGGCTGTATAACATGATACAAAGTCTTTGCCCAAATTTGTGTGGATAATCTGGGCACAAATATCATCCGTCAGATTAAATCATATGTTATACATAATTGCTAAATAGTAAGGTTTTGCTTTAAGTTATACCCTTCTGGTTAACAAACTAAACGTGTTTAAATTAATTTTGCATTAAGTGTATAAAATTTAACGTTTCTAATATATCGTATCCAAGTGAAGTGGTGTGTGGGTCTGGTTGAAATTACTTTGCAGAGTTGTGCAGTGCTAAAGTGCAGACTTTAATCAAGATGAGACTTGCCCTAGGCAAAGGAGAAAGGCCATGTGCAGCTTTAGCTCCTGGCCAGCAGGTTGAGGGAGATGATTCTGCCCCCTTCCTCTACTGTGCTCTTGTGAGACCCCATCAGCAGTACAGCTCAGGGGCTGCTAACATAAAAAGGGCATGGACCTGTTGGAGCTGGTCCAGAAGAGGGCTGTAAAGATGTTCAGAGGCCTGAAGCACCTCTCCTGTGAAGACAGGCTAAGAGAGCTGGGACTGCTCAGCCTGGAGCAGAGAAGGTTCTCAGAAGTCCTTATAGCAGCCTTCCTGAACCTAAAAGGGGTCTATAAGAAAGATGAGGAGAGGCGTTTTAGCAGGTCCTGTTGTGATAGGACAACAGTAATTATTTTAAACTAAAGAAAGTAGATTCACACTAGATAAAAAGAAATTTTTTTCCAGTAAGGATGGTGAACTACTGGAGCAGGTTGTCCAGAGAGGTGCTTGATGCCCCATCCCAGGAAACAGTCAAGGTCATTCAGGTTTGGATGGCGCTCTGAGAAACCTGATCTGGTTGAAGATGACCCTGCTCATTTACAAGGGGGCTGGATTAGGTGACAGGTGACCTTTAAAGGTCCTTTCCTAAACAAGCCAGGCTATGATTCTATGCTTTAAGGTCTCCCCCAGCCTGTTAGGTTCCCTTTTAGCTCCGCTATGACTTTTCTTCTGCTCCATGACAATATATCATGTCCCTATGAAGAAGAAAAATCAGCTAGAAGGTAGCATAGATGTGTATTTCACTGACTACAGGGTGTGACTCTAGCAATGCATATTCTGATTTTGAAGTTTAAAAAAGGAATCCTAATTTACTGCAGGACAGTTTTGGTTTTAAGCAGTTACTTTATAACATATGAAATTCCCTGTAACTTGGCAGGTATTGATACTGAATGGCGAAAAACTCAGTGCATGCCACGTGAAGTGTGTGTGGATGTGGGAAAAGAGTTTGGAGCAACTACAAACACCTTCTTTAAACCTCCATGTGTATCCATCTACAGATGTGGAGGTTGCTGCAATAGTGAAGGACTTCAGTGTATGAATATCAGCACAAACTACATCAGCAAGACAGTAAGTTCTCACTCTTTTATTAAAGTTCATGTGCTCCTTGCAAATACAGTTATGTTCATGCGTATTTTAAACCCTTACTGCTACTATGACAAAGCAAATAGTTGATTCCAGAACACCCAGGAAAAACAACTGAAGAGACTGCTACCTGGGAAAAAAGTGTTTAATATTCTTTGCCTCAAAATATTTTTATACTTAGGGGAAAAAATTAAATTATGTCCCATTCTCAATTTTGAGATTGTCCATGAAAGTTAATTCTCTTTCTCTTTTTTTTTTTTTTTTTCCCCCATCTACCATATGCCTGTATGAGGCAAGCACTCTATGGAAAACTAGCACGTAATTTTATTAATGTAGAGTGCTGTAGGACATGTGCAGACAGGATGCATGTTGCAAATAAGGCCTTTTAGGAACTGCATTTTACTGTATTAAGTGGTATTAGCATTATGTACCCATTTGTTTTCTTGTAGTGCATCTTCCTGCAGGTTTATGTGCAGGTTCTGTTCTTCAAGATCAGGGCTAGTGATCAGGTAGGAGTGTGAAGAGATCGTGCACTGATCATGCATGTGAGCTGCCTTTAAAGAAACACATACTGCTAAGCTGATATAGGAATTATCACAATTATCTTTCAACAGCATTTCCCTCAAAATTCATGTAAAAATAGTCATAATTAAAAGTGTTTCCTAGGGTGTTTTCCAGTTGTTATAGTATTTGGTAGTGTTTTTGTTGGTTGTGGACTTTTTCACGTCTTGCTTCCTTTTTCAAGTGGATTCATCTAGCTGAAGATGTAGTACATATTTGTAATGAAGATCAAAATCTGCATAACCAGTTATAAAATTGTAGCCCTTAGAAATATCACTCCTTTATCATGAAACTTCTTAGTGCTCTGAGCCTTCTTCAGGGGGACTTGGGAAAAGGGAATGCAAACAAAACAGAAAAAACCACTCATCTTTCAGAGTGTTTTTTCTGCCCTCATTTCTCACCAAATCTGAGATGGTATATCCTTCCAAGAATTTTCAATCCTAAATTTAAGCTAGTGGTAGACAACCACACAGCACAGGAGTAATGTAACTCAAATAGCTTAAACAAGGATAACTACAACACTGACATTGTTTTTCTCATTATTAGGAGAAACCATTGTCTCAATTCCAGTTACTTGAAAGATGTAAATAAAATCTTCATTTTAAAATCCAAGAGACACTACTCTTTTTTTCCTTTTGAAGTTCTTGATGTCAATGGTGACGATATGATACAGGAGTAGTTAAAGATTTGAGAGACTCTGTAAAGGAAAATCTTAAAGGTCTTATCAGAAAGAAGAAAGGGCCATAACATTGTTTTGTTTTCTTACTTATTCCGTAAAAGCAAGCAATTTGATCTCTGAGTTTTCTATCTTGCTTCTGCTTTCCAGTTTTATCTGGCCCTTGATAGAATGCAGTTTTAAAAAAACAGTTAATAAAGGAACAGACTTATAGCTATATCTCTTCATCTGTCACCATCTCAAATTTTTTAAAATTATGTGACCACACCTTACTCCATATCATATGAGAATTAGGAAGGAAAATAGTATTGGATTCAAGACCTTCTGTGGCATTCAGGTACCCTACACACTTGTTTTCACCACAGTTTCTCTTTTTATTTCCTCAAAGAAATGAGAACAAATAGTTTTTTTCATAATTCATCAATTCTTAGCTTTATTTTTTGTACATAAACTCCATAAGAAAACTTCATACTGTTCACCCTGCAGAAAAAGTGCTTAATGGGAATATGATTTTTCAGCTGGAGTACTTACTGTGAGGTCAAGCTCTAGCATTGGTTCCAGACATTAAAATATAAAGAAAGCTGATATCAACTTTCATCAAAATTAATTAAAAATAAAAGAACTAAGCACAGTAATTATTTTTAAAGGGGGCAAATAATTGATTTCCAGGAGAATGGACCAGGTCAGATGTTCCCAGATTGCCTTGTGGAACAGAGTGGTGGTCCAGAGTGAGGTCAATAGTTCTCTAGTTCAAGCTATGTTCCTCCTTTTTAGCTACTTAACTTTATTGAGAGAAAAGCAGAAGAGTATTCAGCTTTGTTTTTAATACTACTTTTCCCCCAAAAACCTGTTTTTGTAGTTGCTAAGGGCTGTTTATACAATCAGGGTTGAGATATGAGACAACTTTTTAATTGATACGGTACAAGGTCTATGGCAATATTTGAAGACTCCCACGGCTAATTCACAAAATGCAGATCTGACTGCAGTAGCCCAGTTTGTAAGTGGTGGCTTGTCTAGTAAAGATCCATGGGAAATGTGGATGCCTGGGTTTATGTTTTGTGGTGTGGTTGTGTTGTCTTTTTTTCTTTAATTCCTTTTCAAATAGCTGTTCTCTGTTTCCACGGCACAAATAACTCAACAGTGGTTACAAAGATTGAGGAGCTACTGGGTACAGTAATAGCCTCTCCCTCAGCAGTACTTTTTAATGTCCCACCCATAGGCACTTAAAGGTTGAAGGGAAGCAGAGAGCAGATGTCAAAGAGTTGTCTCATCCCATTCTCCCTTCTTGGCTGGCAGGATGGACAATTTTTTTGGCTTCTTTCAGATCTCTTGTTGTAAAGGTCCTAAATCTTCTTGTTTCACGGTTGCAGTTATAGTCCCTCAAGGGAAAACATCTATCCAAGCAGATCGAAATTAGATTTAGAGGAGATTTTCTCACAGGAAACAAGTTAACAGCTTGAAATTGTTTGCCCAGTTTGAGAAGTAAGTGGTGTTCTTTTTCACAACTCAGATATATGCCACAAGAATTTTCAGTTGCTTTGAACATTACCATTTCTACCTTTTCCCATGGATTTTTCTGCTAGACTGATTATTGTAGTGATATAGTAGGTACTATTAATAGTGGGAGATATATAAATTCCAAATGTTTTCTTGTTAATATTTCTGGGAAAAGAAAGGGATTAAAATAGAAAAAGAAAGAATAAAGAACCTAAGCATATTAAATAAATATTAATTTGTTAGATCAAATACCTGGTTTTATATCCCACATAAGCCTTCAAATACATTTTCAAGAAAGTTAGTAAAATAATGATGATGTACCATTTGTCAAATAGTTTATTTTCATTCTTTTCAATATAGAGATGTTTAGTTTTGAGATCAGTCTTATGTCCTTAGTTTAAAAATCTCCCTAGACGCATTGTACTCTGTTACACTGGTTATATTTGGCTGGCTTTGCTGACACTTTAGAAAGTGCAGAGATCACAAGTGATGGAAACTTAGGCTCAATCAAGTTAAGGAAAACTTGCCAAAGTAAACCGCAGTCCATCAGAAGAACACAGTGTAGTTAATGTAAATCTTGGGAAAAAAACCATACATAAATCCTGTATTTGAAAAGTATCTACAATATTGGTCTTCCCATATAATAACAGTTTTGTTATATTTCAGAAATCAGTGAGCATAATAATAATTTTATGTGTGCTGATACAATAGATATTGACACATATGATGATAGTGCTGAATAAATTAATTTAGCCTCTGAAGCAAAGAAATACTCTGTTTAAAAATGCAGAGTTTTTCTGGAAAGTATGTCATGAAGTCCTTCTAGTCTAAAGAAGAAGCTATCAATGCCATGAATCAAAAATACATGCCTTTTGGGGCTTTGAGTAACCTGGTCTAGTGAAAGGTGTCCCTGCCCATGGCAGAGGGGTTCTAATTAGATCGTCTATACGGTCCTTTCCAACCCAAACCATTCTATGATTCTAAGGATCAGTGAGAAGGAATATATGGAAAATTGCTTTTTCAGGAGTCCTGATAGTGCTTCTGGTCACACATTCAGTGATTCCCATCTTCTATTAGATGTTTTTTCCTTTTTTCTTTTTTTCCTTAATTTAAAATCGTACTGAGTTCTAGGTAGTGGGCAGTACTTGGGAGAGAAATCCTAGAAACAGTGAGAAAGACTGGAAGACCTGCCATCTGGCTTTCTGTGACAAAACAGCCTTAGACTGGCTGAATGGCAGGTGTTGAATTCTTATGAAATGCATTAGTTTTTTATGGCTTTCAATTGTTCTTCAGTTACACAGAGCTTCTGTTGGTATGAGTTATACTCTGAGATTAACAGTGTGTTACTGATTTATGTTTACAGTTATTAGGTTCTCTGGAGGAGGACAGGGCTTTGTGATTTTGCGGGGGGCATTTTTTGGGTTTGTGTTATATATAATACTCTTTAGTGTTATTTAGTATTATTTAGTACAGTCATTTATTTCTTCTATTATTGATTTCCACTGATTTCCTAACAATGCAGTGTTGGTCGCAAAAAAGGTACAGGACAGCATGGGCATGTTGAGCCTATTTTTTCCCTTTATTTACCTCTCACTGGAGCAATACTCATAGTAATAAATTGCTGTTTTACTTATTATAATTAGTAACCTTTTTCAGAGCATTAAAAACTCTCCACTTCGAAAAAACTGCTTTAATCCCTTCTGCTATCAGATCTTATGGTCTTCTGGGGACTGAGGCTTATTCTTTGTAGTCTTTGGTCCTGAATGTCTGTCTTCAGGCATTGGTACCTGAAAGAAATAGCTTTTGTCTTTTGCCTGTAGAGTGAAATAGTCTGGGGTTTATTATGATTTTTATTATGATTTTATTATGATATGATTAAAGTGGAAAAGGAAGAGAAGATCTGGGTTTCTGAGAAACCAATCCTTTAGAGAATGAGGGATCAAAAAGAAATATAAGCCATTTGGTCTCCAAGAAGAGTTACCCATTTGGGCCATGTGGGTACCAACAATAGTAGCCACAGCCAACAATGTTGCCAGAAAAAGAGTTGAAAACTAGCCTCATACATAGATGTTATGATGCATTTTTCATATAAATATCCTTTGTGGCTATTGATATTTGGCTGCTAAATGTTGCCAGACATGCTGTATCTATAGTGACAGCAGATGTTGAGCTTATTGTTCTGTGGGATGAGGAAGGTGTGCAAAAAATAAATTGGAGATGTTATCAAAACCATAAAGCATTGCTCATGGTCAGGTTTTACCTGATTAGAAATGTTCTGTTTAGATGAAGATTCAAACACAACTTAGGCATGTAAAGGGTTTATTCACTTAAACTTAAATAGCTTCATTGTATTTAGAGATGCTGCTATAGCACCTGAGAGCAGAATAGAGATTTTCTTTAGAATGAGTTTGACAGAGATTATTTAAACTGAACTATTCCCAGTATTAAAGAAGAAGTGCTACTTATTTTGCTGCTGGAACAAGAATCCAAGTGTTAATATGCTTTGGCTAGAAATCTCTCAAACAAGAGAAACTCTTTTCATGGTAGTTTCCTAGATGAATCGTTTTTTCACCAGTATACACACTAGTATGTGTATATACATCAGTATATGGGGAAAACTATTTTCTCCTTTTGTTTTTCTTCTACAGAAGTAAACATATATCAGTTTGCATTTTTAGATTCTAGTGGGGGAATGAAGAAACAAAACACGTTTAAATCCATATAAGGGATGTGACACTTTTTTGGCAGCAAAATGGTGTTGTAATCATCTAAAACAGCATAAAATGCAAGTGTTATACTTTTGCCGTATAAGTTGTTGTGTGGTGACTCTCCCAATGTTATAAATATATTAAAAGATCCAGTCACTAAACACTCAAAATTTGTTTTGCAAAATAGATAATATCTATTAGAGTTGATGATGCATTATACAATTTAAGTTGCATAGTTTAGGTTATCGATAATATGAGCTTTATTGTTGACTGTACAACTACCCTTTTACCATGCAGGTACTTGGTGAATACATCCCATAATTCTGTATTTCATATTTTGAAGCACTTAAAGTTGCCAATATTTTTATTACATTTGCATGATGCCTGTATGAAATACTACAAAGTTATGGATTTTTAAGGAGCATTGCAAATACATCTCAGCTAGAAATTAGTCTTTTTATACACTCTTACCGACTGGAACTGGAACAAAAACCAATGGCCATGTTTTTAAAGGTAGTAAAGTCCCCAGAAGATGCAGAAATGTTCTTAAATGTATTTGGAAGAATGACTAAACACCTAAAAGGCAGCAGTGCATTGTTGCCCTACTTAAACCCTACCAAAAACCAGTTTTTAATACTTTGGCCTCGTGTATTTGTCCCAACTTTTCAGGACACTATTGAGTCTTACAGAGAAAGCTACTCAATTTAATAAAGTAGATGTCGTGTACTGAAAACTGAAATTAGCCGTACTGTTTGTCTGTTATCATTTGTTCAGTTTTACCACAAGATATCACTGACGTTGTCCTCTTTCATCAGTTGAACTATATTTCCCACTAAAATTAGGATTTCATTAATTCATGTACATGATTATTTTATCAATAGTGGATATTTCTTAATATTTTCAAAACAAATTAATAGTTCAAGATATATTCTATTAGGGTAGGCATATAACTTGCACTGATACAAGTATTAAAAAATTTTAAAATATAATATGCTGTAGTTCAAAAATTGTTCAACCAGAACTGGTTTGATCAAAGTCTATCATATTGCTGTTTTAGATAAGCTTTTGTAATTATGCTGCTGATGCATTAGGTTGTAACTTACTGTCTTCTTTATATCATTCTTGTTCTTCAGCTTTTCAAAGCACCTTCCAATTGTTTCATTTTGGATTTTTTTCAAAGGCTGCCAATTTGAAGTCATCTAGGAAAAAATGAGTTCTTTGTATGTTTTCCTCTTGTATATTAAAAGCAAACAGGCACGTAACAGGGTTTAAGACTAAAAATGTTAATTGTCGTATCATAGCTATTGTATTCATTTTGCACATAATTATTTAGCAGTATAATTCAATATGTCACTGTATGCTGGAAGGCAACAAAAAAACTGACCTTAAATTCCTGACCGGTTTTCATATGTCCTTACATTAGTTTTAGTTGCACCGTGACTGATCTGTATAAGAAGTTTTTTGCTTTGCTTTGCCTTTTGTAGCTGTTTGAGATCACGGTGCCTCTGTCTCACGGCCCCAAGCCCGTCACCGTCAGTTTCGCCAATCACACATCCTGCCGCTGCATGTCCAAGCTGGATGTCTACAGACAAGTCCACTCCATCATAAGGCGTTCCTTGCCAGCAACGCAAACTCAGTGAGTATGAGGCTTGTCTTTTCTTTCATGTTGTGAGCAAGCCTGTATAATCAGACTTAAAATACTGCTGGGAAGATCCACAGTCAGGATAGGTGAACTGTACATTAGTAGAAGCAGAATGCATTCTGCAAGGGAGTGGCCATTATTTTGCTCAAAAAGAATGTTATTAAATTCATATTACCTTTTTACCCAGTAGATAAAATGGAGTGAGATGATTTAAGACTGAAAAATAATGTGTGTCAGATTCGCTTGATGGAAGAACTACAATCCAACTGAGACTTAAAAGAAACATCAGCAAAATCAATTTCTTTTTAAAAGAAAAGCTAAAAATACCTTTGCAAATAAGTAGGAGACATCATCTCTCAATCTATATTTTCATATATAAAATACTAATTTTTTTTAAAGGGCTTGTTCTTTAGGGAATCTTTAACTTACAAATCTTTTGGAACATCTTCATATGCCAGAGGCACACATAGAACAGAATGGAAGAGGAAAATAAAGGATTAACTGGCATTCCAGAGAAATAGTATATTGATTTTTGTGTGTGTGTGTGATTTTGAATGAAGAATGTCACAGAAGAAATCTGGCACCAAAACAAGTGTTATTACAACACTTGAAGATCTCCTTCCTAAATTTAGAGGTCTGAGTAATAATTTCATGATAAATACTAAGTATTATAAATACTTAGGAGGTCAAAAATTCATAATAGACTAACAGCTGCTTTAAGGAAGAATCAATAACAGAAGCTGAACTGGAATTAATTGCTGACATTTTTAATAAGGTGAGTGAATAAAGCAAATTTTTCAGAGGTGTTAAACATTTTCCTCAGTGGTTTCATTCAGTTTAAGTCTGGATATTTTCTGACATGGTCCTAAATATGCATTATATTCTACTTGAGTTTAATTTATTTAATTTGTTCATCAAAACATGGATCATAAACACTGGCTTGGAAATAAATCTATTAATAATTAATTTAATTACATAATTAACAGATTTTAAAAAATCCAAACCCAAGAGTTAATAATAAAGTCAAATTATGTTGGCTCTTTCCAGCTCCTCAGTGTTTCTAGATTAAGAGCAGTTATAATTACCCGTGCAAGAGTTTATTTAAGCCAGGAAAGAGCTACCTGTAGTTGAGGGAGGTGAGAGTACAGATACCAGACTTGGACCAGCACTCACAGGTATCTGTTTGTCCTGTGACTAAGGAAGCATACTTCAACAAAGGTAAGACAACATGGTAGTGGATCAGAACAAAGTCTTCTTTACTGTTACATATTGTCTTTAAGTTTAGAACTTACGGCTTTATACAATAAAATAGGCATGAGGGTTTGGTTTTTGTTGGTTTGGTTTGGTTTGATTTGGTTGGTTTGGTTGATTCGGTTTGGGTTTTTTTAACAGAATACAATAATATGACTGTAAATTATCTATACTATTTCTCAAGTGGAATCAGGAGGCAGACTAAAGGAAACATATGCCAAGTGAGGCAGCAAGAGTGAGATCATGAGTGGAGTGAAATCAGGAAACAGCAGTTTGATAAAGCGTGAGGCAAAGCAGGGTGATGTTAAACTCCTGCAGTCTTTCCAAGCAGAGTGTGCTGTGTGCAGTGTGTTGAAGGGGAGTGGTGTACTTACTTGAATGATGATCATGGAAGAATGTCCCAGCACCTGCATTTTTGAATGTGTGAGTAATGATCCTCAGGGGAACGGAAAGTGCATCAAATGTGTAATACAGGTATTGTCTTAACAGATTAGTAGGATTTTACAAACGCTACAGAAAAAAAGAATAAATGGCACAGCCCAGATACATGAAGTTAGGCTTGACTTCTTCAAAGATGTAATGTCAGCTGTGGTGATAAAGAAATTGCAAGCAAGGAAGATGAGATAATACACATAAATATTCTATCTGTGGTTCACCAGATAGCTCAGTTCACTCATTCTGTGAAAAGGCTACAGCTGCTGTTTGGATTTTTTTGCTTTCTTTGGTACTACTACCTTGGCTGCAAACTGTAGCAGGGAAAAATGACTGAAGCGTTGCTTATTGTTTTTATTTATAAAGTGAAGGGGCATCACTCCAGAAGTCCAAATCTTCAGGTTCAAGAAAGCTGGCCAGAATCCTAGTGACTAGTGAGAAAGTGTCAGCTAATGACACATAACTTTTACATAACATGGAACAGAATCTGATAAACTGATTTTATTTTTTAAAGTTTTGTCTACAGCATTCATTCAGAAACTATTATCTGCTGTCCTTTGACATTCTAAGTTTGAAAACATTTTTGTACTTCAAAAAACAACATGGAAAATGATGCCTGTTACCATCTGTGCAGTATTTGGCATGCAAAAAAAGGTTATACTCTTCTGTTTTTCTATATGAGGCTTATGTTCTAGGATTAGGTCTGTTTCCAAACTACATTAGAAAAGTGTAAATATCAGCTTCTAGAAGTTAGAGCTTAAGCTTGACATGTAAGAAGGTTTCTTCAACAAATGGTTGAAAATCTCTGTGGTTAGGAGAACCCTTAGTAACAGATTTGGCAGGAGTAAAAAATAAGATTATGAATGAACTGACACTCTTAGATATTTGTATGGAGAGAAATTAAAGCAATCAAGAGCTATAATATTTTTTTTTCCTCCTTGAGTTCTTATGATAGTAAATCAACAGCATTTTTAATTTCACAGGTGTCATGTGGCAAACAAGACCTGTCCAAAAAATCATATCTGGAATAATCAGATTTGCAGATGTTTATCACAGCATGATTTTGATTTCTCTTCTCACCTTGGAGATTCTGGTAAGCACTTTTGCTTAAAGGATTAAATGTAGTTCTGTTTTGATTCACCTAAAGACAAAGAAGAAGTAGTAGTAATTAGCTTTATCTTTTTCTCTATCAATGCTACTACTGGTTGTTGCCTGTCTTTTGACGTATGCGTGTTTTTGAAACACCATAAAAGGTATGGATTTGCTCAATTCTTCACATAAAAATAGGTGAGCGAGTAGACACAAAATTGTGGTAATAGCGCAACTTCTCTGCTTATTTTCTAGACACATCTGAAGGATTCCATATTTGTGGGCCGAACAAAGAGCTGGATGAAGAAACCTGTCAATGTGTCTGCAAAGGAGGCGTGCGGCCCTCGAGCTGTGGACCTCACAAAGAATTAGACAGATCATCATGCCAGTGCATGTGCAAAAACAAACTTATCCCTGCTTCCTGCGGGCCCAACAAGGAATTTGATGAAGAAAAGTGCCAGTGTGTATGCAAAAAGACCTGTCCTAGACATCAGCCACTAAATCCTGCAAAATGCATCTGTGAATGTATAGAATCTCCCAATAAATGCTTCTTGAAAGGAAAAAGGTTCCATCACCAGACATGCAGGTAAAACCTCAGTTTTTATTTCTTTTACTGTGTTTAAGGCATAAAATTTTGGGTTGTGACATCAGCTGTCTTGTTGAATTGCTTTCTAATCTTAAATAAACAGTAAGCCTGTCTTCAGTTCAGTTTTATCTTCTATGACTTTTATAATCTCTAAGAGGAAGCTAATAAGTATAGGCATAATAAGTATTTTAAAGCATATTTAATTTCTAGTACTCTTACCACTACTTCTTGGAATTTTTTTTTCCTTTTGGTGAGAATGAATGGTAAGTTCAAACTCCCTATTTCTTATGCTAATCAAAATCCTGCTCTGTTTTCCCCCAAGAACTGAATATTGCAATTCAAGTAACTCAAATATTCAAATAACTCAAATATTCCTGATTTCAGGGCTTAGTTCTGGAGATACCATCATTCATTTCCACTTCCTAAATTTTGGAGTCACCTAGTTCTGGGTGGTTTTTGTGAAAAGTAGACATATGTAACTATAAAACAGATTGCTAACATTCACCATGTAAAATGACATATAGTCAGGAAGAAAATATTGCAATTTCTTTATATACCTCAGGACCTTTTCCTTCCTTGACTGCTACACCCATAGCATTAGCAGTCTATATATAAAAATGTGTATGACTTTAGGTTCTGAGAAACAAAAAGTATTATTTCTGGTTTGTATATTATGTGAGGAAAGTTTTCCTGTAAAGTTCTCTTATAGATTCCTTAAACACATTTGTTAATCAAATTTTTTGTAATTTCTTAAACAATGCCATTTGGAGCAGAAAGATCGCTTATTTCTAATATAGGGGAATTATTTCTATTATATGAATGACAAGTAACAGTTCAGGCACTGGAAATGGAAAATAGCAAATTGGGACATTTAAATGACTGTAGTAACCTGATGCTTGTCAAAAATAAACCTTACATGGTTATTAGTTGGAATTAATATATTGCTAGATATATATACATTAGTTCATCTTGAAAAATGAAAAAATGTCAAACATAAGTAGTGATATTTGTGTTGAAGTCTCTAAAATGGAGAAAAATATTATTAACTGGTATTACTTGTTTTCCAGTGTTTGGCTTTTTAAATGAAATCAAGGAGTTGTTAGAAACATCAGAAGTTATTTCTTCTCTATAATTCAGCTCATATCATTTCAATTTTATATTTGCAGAGGAAAAGAAACCAGCCTGATTACATAAGCTTTACATATTACAAAGCCTTTGCACTACTCTAGGTTTCACTTCCAGCAGTGCTACAAACATAAACCATGTACATTTTAAAAGAACATTCACAACCGGAGAAGTCAGGCACTTAAGAAGCTAAGAAACAGCATAATAAATATCTGATGTTGATTTAAATATCTCAGTTGATTTAAAGACTTAGTATTTGAAGGAAGAAATGTAGTTCAGCTTTTCTCTCTTGTGTTGTGGTTGAATACGATAGAGTTTGAACCACTTTCTCACTTCTGAGGACAGTATATAATATAGGATGCTTTTACCTATTTCTCTTTTCTGAGCTGTTTTTCTTTTGCTTTTGTGTGGAGAAAGAAAGATTTATATATGCTATTACTTTATACCTCTAGAATCAATAGTCCTGTCGATGTTAGCACTGTCAAGGAAAGTAGAGGACACAATCTCTCCTTCTTAAGGAAAGATTTAGCATAGGTTTCTCACATTTTGGCTCTGTCCAGCACAAGCTGTCTCTA
>VZRN01000979.1:163326-189142 GCA_013397935.1 Dasyornis broadbenti
TATAATAAATATATATAAATATATAAATTATATACATTTTTGAACCATAAATAGAGGTACCACTCTATAGCTTTGTGCTAGATGTGAGAGCCCCAGACATGAGCATAATCTTATTGTCATGTCCTAGAGACAGCTCCCTGTGGAGATAAGTAATCCTTGTAAGCTCCTGGTTTTGAAGCACTAATATTTTTATGCACTTATACACCTAAAATGCCTCTGCCTCTAATGGTACACCCTGCTTCAGAGGAAAGGAATACAAAGTCATATACAAAGCACAGGAGGGGAAGGAAAAAAAAAAAAAACCCTCAGCATACTGACTTTTAAGGTGATTGTGCTGTTTATCAGCCCAAGAAGTAGCATTTCCACTTGTTTCATCTGTGGACTTGTTAGACTGCCCACAATGACAATCTGGGCATTCTGCAGCAAAAAAATCACAATTATTGACCATAAAGAGAAAGTTGCTGCTGATTTGCCCAGCACTATGTGACATTGAACATCTATTCTAGCTCCACCATGCTCAGATTGTCCTCATTGAAACAGAGCTGTCACATGAAAACACTCCATAAACAGCATTCAGACCAAATCTTTTGAAAGATGTGGTCTATTGTTCAGCAGTTTCCTAAGGAAACCACATTTTTGTAGTTACAATGACTCTGCTGCTATTCACCCTGTGCTATCACCTCTAACATTTATTTTGGTCAGTTTTGGCTGGGCCAGATAACTAGGATCTTCATCTGCAAAGCCTTTTAGAGGGGGAGAGGGACTCTGTTGAAATGTCCCAAATAAGGATAAGACTGAAGTAACCTGACCTTGACTGCTGCTAGACACAAACTCACATGGGAGAGGTGCTATATAGCACTCTCAGCTGCAAGTTGAAGTTTACAAGGAGGCATGAATCCTAAACAAAGTCAGCTCATCATACTTAATGTTTGCATGACTGCTTTTCATTGTATACAGTCATAGGTGTGTGGAAATGTTTGGCTTTGCCTCTTTTTCTTCTTATGTTATTTAATTTTACCGTCATTCAGTACATGAAATGGTCTGAGCTTTCATGGCAGAGACAGCAAAAAGGTGAGTTCACTGTTTCGTCCACTGCATCTCTGTGGAGTACCTTTTTCCCAGAATAGACCTACTGCTGGTTGCTTATTCACTTATAATATTAGATCCTTTCACAAACCTTTTTGTTTTCTTTTACCATTGTTTCCAAACTTTTGGGGGAAAAGATCAGTGGGGCTTTGAGCGATTCCCATGAGCTGCTACACTGATTTCAAATATCTATTAAGCTGCACAAAATAATGTTACTCCCGTAATTGCAGAGACCACAGTGATGAACTAATCGATGATAAATGACATTGAAAAAACTGAACAAGATGTGACTAGTTAATAAATGTCACGTTTGCAGTCTTCCTCATTCCTTATTGCTTTCCTCGTAGCCAGATTCACTAGTTGAACTAGATAGTGTGAATTAATGCAACTGTGGTGCAGACCTCATACCATAAACAAATTATTGCAAAGTATTAACTTAGTATCCAGAACAACCACACAACAAACTAACTTATCTGCAACAATAAGAACAGCCACAAGCCCGAAACAAGAATTACTTAGGGAAGAGGAGAGTGATATTGCCCAATATAGTGTGCTATGTATATGTTAGTAAAAGTTATTGTAATAGATCATAGGATCAGTGTTTCACAAACAGGAACGCATTATTTAAGCACAAGTTATAACTGTGTTAAAATTCAAGACATATACTTTTGTCTTTTGACTCATTGCCAGTGTCTGAAAAAAATCCCAGACTTGTACTTTGTCTCTATTATACACCAGAAAGTATTTAGCATTGTTATTGTAAGGTTATTTTAGGTCAAGTTCTTGTTTTAATAGAAAAATAAAATAGGAAAAGGAAGGGTTCAGGGACAACCAGAGATATAATCTTTGTATAAGTTCTATTTTTCAGTCAAGGAATTGGTGAAGAAAAATGCTGTTGCTGCATAGGTAGTTGAGATTCTGTTAAACTTATTTTTATCAGGTAGACACTAATTCTTTTCTTTTTCCATTATGATTTATCAGAAACATGATAAATAAGCTCTGATTTTTCTTCAAAATGCACACATATGCAATATGAGTGTAGATATATTCCCACTGGCCTCAGAGACTTGCTGTGGGAATTTGCAGCTTGAAAGGAAGTATGGTCTCGTGTTCAAGGTCAGAGTCACAGTGTAACATATTTAGACAAACATCTCTCAGGCTTATTGCAGTAGTGAATAAGGTGAGAAACAGTCCTGGGTAGGATGACGATAGATTTGATTATCACCTGATTTTGGATTATTCCTCAAATTTGCAGCTTGCAGAAGGTCATACCAAGCCAATTTGAGGGCAGAAAAATATCTTATTTTCAAAATAAAATTTAAAAAATTACTACTCAAGATTAGAATGTGACTACAACCAGTGGTGTGGTAAAAAATATCCGTGTGTTGCAATAGAATAATTTCTCTTCAGTATCATTCATTATTATTTCATTGTCTTTTGTGAATAATAGTCCAACTGAAATTAGTTGCAAGAACATAAAAAGTTAAAATATATGTATTTGCAGGAATTAAATATCCCATTGAGAAATGGCAATGTGAAGGCACACAAATTTCTGCTCCAGTTAAATACAAATGATTGTGTTACATTAACGCCCACTTTTCTTTTTTCCTTTCTTTAGTTGTTACAGACCTCCGTGTACAGTGCGAACGAAACGCTGCGATGCTGGATTTTATTTCAGTGAAGAAGTGTGCCGCTGTGTACCTACATATTGGAAAAGACCACTTATGAATTAGTGAAGAGAGCACTACTTGCTGTGTTGGTGTACATTTTTCCACTAGAACAAAAGAACAACAGACACTTTGCTAATATTTGGAATTAAATGTTCACCAGAGACCCTGTGGGGCTTTCAGAGACAGACTTGTGCTTTTCTCAAGATGTGGAAAGCAAATGTAGAAAATAACTGGGGTTCATATTTTGTAAAGAACTCAATAAGGACTTATTTTCTGTCAATGACCAAACAGCCTAGGTTACCCTTCTTGTGATTTTTTTTTTTTTAAGAGATAATGACTATATAATTTATTTCCACTAAAACCATCGTGCAGCATTTCTGTTTATAGCAGTAACAATTGTTAAAGCTCACTGTGATCAATATTTTTATATCATGCAAAGTATGTTTAAAATAAAATGGAAATCGTATTATATAATGGTGAGAATGTTTAATCATCTGCCTAAAAAGGAACTTAGATTGAGCTCTATTTTCAGGGTTCTTAACAGGGGAAAAGGTGATTCACAGAAAGTGCTTTTATGAAGGAAGCCTGAAGACATTTTCTTGTACCTGTTGCGTATATCATTTGGAATTGAGTTATATTGAGGGTTTCGTGAGCCAGTGGTGTTTCTGTCTCTAGAATGAAAATAGCAAATAAGGTACAATTAATAAAAATTAGAACATTGGAGATCCTGTACATTGGCCAAGTATGAGGACACAGCAGCAACTACTCACATTCCAGTATATTCACCTTATATTTTATTTCTTGGTGGCATTCCTAAGGAAAAGTATAAAATAATGTTTGTTCAAGCTTATTGGTATGAAAATGGAAATACCAACACTGCTTTTTATTTAGTGTTACAGGCTATGTTATAAATTTTACAGCTAAATTATTCAAAATGCTTTGATAAGCTTTATTCTTACATAGTCAGATCTCTTGATCAATGCATACAGATGCAAATATATTTTGAAGGGGGGGAAAAAGCTATTCCAATGGGGATATGAAAGGACTTATACCGTGCTCTGGATTGATACAGTCTCTAGATTTAAAAAGTCTCTCAGAAAATGTGAAGTCAAACATCTACAATTTTAAAACAAGGTAAGATTTTTAACTTGTGTGGGAAGAGCAATCTATTCAAAATGCAAATAGAAGTTGGAAGGAGGTTATTTACTTATGGAAACTTTATTGGGTGCAGAAGTGGAACAAGAGAAGCTGCAAGGCAAGATTTTTGTGACAGGAGTCATCACATCTGTAAAAATAATTGTAGACATCAGTGCTGGATTTAAGCAGCTGTTCTTAAAAGAGTCACTAACCACATAGTATTATATCCTAGAAGATTGGCCAGGAGGGGTTGCTTTTCTAGATTCTTTGTATTTCATAGTTCCTAAAACTGAGTGAAAGTTACTTTTAATTACTTAGTCCTCATGGTGGGTTGAGGCAGTCTGACAGGATGAGAGACAGTCTGAGAGTTCACGCTTTCCACTGCATGCCTGCTATGCTCAGTGTTCTTCCTAGGAGGCCAGCTATTTATTATCCAAATAGGATAAGAGGGTGAAGTTTAGGCATGCAAACACTGAACAATGTCTTCATTAGTATAGTGTTTCAGCAACCAAATGCAGGTAGAAATTTGGATGACAATTTAACATTGATGTACAACTTTAGCTGTTATAACAATTCACACTTCCCATCGGTAGCATTAGTAGTCATGTAAATCATCAGTGTCTAAATTGGCAATGTCAACATAATAGCAAGAGCTTAATGATCAAACTTAATTCAGTATTAACAAAAATCCAGGCATCCACTTCTCTAGGTTAACTGCTTGAAGGAAGCATAAAATATCTTAAGAAATGAATTAAAGAACAAACTTTTATGAAGACTTGAGAAACAAAAAACTGTAAGGGAAGCTTTTAAATTTCTACTTCACCCCAATACAGAAGAGAGGCAGTGCAGAGAAGGACAAACCAAATCTAGTATCAGGAACAGAGCCTAAGTAAACAGGTATCTAACAGATAAAAAATGTACTTGCAGATACAAAGGAGGAGGGAACAAGTGCAAGCTGAACAAAACCTACATTCCATCAAGTGATTCCATGTAGATTATAAAAAGTGCATGTTACAATACTATGCAAATTTTAAAAAGCCAAATTCTACTAAACTGAGAAATTATCACCTCACATATCTAAACTATTTTAAAGAGTTCATGAAAATAGCTGATAAACCCACTGGGGCTAAGCAGATACTTGCATTTCTACTGAGTGAGCATACCACACTCCAAAATGGTAAAACCAGTCTGAGTCGGGAAGGGAAGACAGGAAGTTTGAAAATGAGACAAATGAACAAGAAGCTTCAACTTTATTACAAATATCAGCATTCAGTAAGAATTACTTTCTTGAATGCATTTTTTCCTGTTTCTTAACTTACCAAGTATCAAGACTTTTGGACAAAATTATGCTGATCTCTAAGTAAAACTAAAATTTAGAGAAGGCAAATTCTTGACTTATAAAAGTTACCACAAATCAGGTCTATGTCTGAGCAAAGTGACTACTTAACCTTTCTCGAAATTATGTAGGTGCATAGAATAATACATACAGGCAAGTTGGTAACATTTTCTGATAATCAAGCTCTCCAATTCTACCTTCCATGAAAATAATGTTATAAAAATGCATTATAAACAAGAGCACAAACATCAGAATTATTATCAGTAGTATTAGATACAGACTCTACAGATTGTTTGTGATAAAGTATGATTCCATTTATCTCCATACTGTCATGAAATAATCTGTGTAACAGGTCTTCCTTGCATGCATTACACAAGGTACCTTCTAGGTCTACACCATTTTCAGTTTTGAAGTGATACTTGGTTGTGATCTCCTTGCAATTTTCATCTTCAAATCTTAAAATTCTTAAAAAATATAAAAATTTTTTATACAGCTTAAAAGGAAATGTAAAAAGATAGATGGTAATTCTATACGCAAGTTATTCTGCACTAGGTCCAAATAAAAAGCTTTTATTGTTATTTGTCTAAAACCTCTGTACTGTGTACAAAAATTACAAGGTACTTGGGAGAGGGAGAGTGCATGTAACTGCAGTAAATCACATTTAGTAGTAAACAGACTTATGCTTGCATTTCATCAGGAATTTACAACAGTTTCTGTACTCTTTCAATATTGTACTCTACGGACACCATAAATTATGCAGAGTAAACCCTCTTTACCTGTATTACCAGAGGGACATGCTATTTACAGTATGAGTGTTGTTAGTCAGCTGACATGTTTGTTTAATTCATGGTGAACAAGTTGATAGTAAATCAGTTCTCTCAGCTCTATTTGAAAGACCAGCATGAAATCTGGCATATGTACTGTATCATCTTGAAAGGCTTAGTGTTAGGATTGCTTTCAGTATTCTCATTTTCAGGGTTTAGATCTCAGTTACAACTCCAGATGCCCTTGAATTTTAACATATCTCTCATTTTTTTGAAGCAGAAGCAGCTATCACATCTATGCCAAAAGACAGGAATGGAATTATTTATGCAGTCAGTAAGCCCATCAAAAAATTAGCCTAAGGAATAGACTATGTTCTTTTAAATATTATTTATTTTATATTTAATTTAAGGATATATTCTTAAAATATTATGATTTTAAAATATATTTAATTTTGCATTATTTGGAGGTACGAAATGTTGCTGTCGGGTAGAAAAGTTTAAAAGTGGTCAATTCAGAATTTTCAGAACTTTTTAATTTAGAAAATATGATATAGTAATAATTCTTTATATTTTAGGATTTTTGCTTCCTTGAAAAAAATGAAAATAGTTGATATTTTATTTAATAGCTTCTTTTTATTCTCTTCCTCTTTTCCTTTTGCATTGCAGGTAAAACTAATGGGAAAGAACACAGGACAACCTTCTAACTGAGTGATGAAATAAGATCAAATGGACCAGGTATTTATTTTTTTTAAATTAATTACTATTAATGGCTAATAAGAACTAATAAAATTAGGCACTTTAATACAAGTTTAAGACTCCACAATACACCAGATTTCTTAAAAGCTCTGGAGAGATCAAAACTTTTTTATAGAACACATATCTGGTCTCATCTATACTTTCATGTCTAGACGTTTTAATGCTTTGTACTGCCCACATTCCATTACAAAGTCACCAGTTTTACAATTACAATTTCTAAAATTTCAGTACTTTATCCTTTAAAAAATTAAATTTTATCTGTAGTCTAAAGCGGTGAATCAGGGGACCTTATTTCAGCTTGAGAATGTATTAAATTACAAAGAATGGCACATTCCAGGAAAAAAATAATACAAATCTTAAAACACAATGCTTTGCTATTTGTATAAGCATTTCTACTTCTGGCAAACAACTACAGAAACCTCTAATAATTGTGTATTACCATTATTCTGTTTTCTTCTCAGCAAAACCTTGTCATGAAAATAACATCTTGTAGATTCAGATATTTTTCCTGTTCCTGGGTAGGGGTATTATATTGATTCCTGACAGACACTGACCTTTCAACTGAGTTTCAGCAAACTCTTTATCCCTTTTCTACATTTATAATCAGCCATATGTGGTCACTGAACTCTTCCCCTTTGCCCCCTTTCTCAACTTAAATTACTTCTCTTAGATTTCTGGACCATATCTCAGTCTCCCCATAAGAATATCTGTATTTCCCTGTCAGCCTTTCTTACTTATCACTGTTAACTCTAACCTTTCTATTTCCCTTTTATATCCAATCTCTCACTAAAAATAGCATTGCTTTCCTCTCTATTACCGTTAAGACCTCTTTCTTCTATGTTAAATGATCATGCCAACAGGGGGATGAATCTGGTATCTAGAGTTACTCTTCACTACACATACATGAAAACAAGTATTAAAAAGAAGTCTGAAACTTCACATTCCAAGTTTGCAAAGCCAATCTGTTCAAGCAAATAATAATAATAATAATTAAAATAATTACAGTTGAGAGCTCCCCAAAGCAAACTTACAAAAAAAGTAACAGATGCATTGCTCACCCTAGCAGATAACACTTGAAACAGAAAAGATAATTCATAAACAAAATACCCCAATTTATAATATTACTCTCCATGTAAAAAAATTCCAAGCTTTAATTCTGCGAATTTCTGGATACTACTTCTGCAGTCTAACAGTGCACTCACCCAGTCTTTGGTGTCCAGCGCAGCATATTGGAACTAAATACAGCCTTGTAATTGAGTTTATGTTCACATCTCATTCCTGCTGTGAGGAGAAAAAAATCTTGGGTTCAAGAGCAGGTAAGGAGACTTCTGATGTATACACCACAAAAACCCTGAGGTCCGTGCTCTTCCTTAGCACAGACATACCCACCACCTGCTTTACAGCGCTGTGAAGTCAGATGAAATGGGGTTATGGAGTTTCTGCCAGAAGGATAATGCTATTTTTAAGGATATATACTATCTGTAAGCTCAAATCTTACATCTTATGGATGTACTTTTCACTACCCTGCACCCTGTCCAATAATTTGGATGCAGGGAGCTACCAAGTCACAGAAAAGTTTAGGCCCGGTGTGGTCCATGGTTTGCCATCAGGGTAGATACTTTCAGCTTATCCAATCAGTTTTTGTAAACCTGAGAGAGGTATTTAAGAGATACTTATTTTAAAATACAGCAAATAACCTCTAACTGAAGCACAAAAATACCTTGGACTTGTATTGCTTTCAGGAAAAAAAAATAGTCATCATATGTGCAGACACACTGCCTGGAAGCTTAGCTTGAAATAAAGCAAAATGAGGTAAGTTTAAAAAAAACAAACACTGAAATATATTTCTGATGCTAAATCAAATCAGTTACATCCACTAGAGGAAAAGCTAGTATTAACATCTAATTTCATTTCCAAACTATGAACAAAGTACAAATATATGCTTTATGCAGAGATTAAGTTTTATCAAATGTAATTTCCAAAAATAAGAGAGTGAGTTTTCAAATACCTATTGGTGTTATCTCTCAGGAAACTTGAAAGCTGTCTGAGAGCACACTCATGTATTGGAAAGAACAGACTGTGCAGCAATGAGATGTTTTGATATTGCTGCAAGTATATTTATGAAAGATCAGTGTTCTTTTGAAAGATTAATAATAGCAGGTTACACTTTAGAGAATCCAAGTGGTAGATGTTTATCTGTTCATTCTGTACATTACTGCATTAAATTTAAAAGCATTCATCTTCCGTAATCATAAGTCTTTATGTTTTAAAGATCTACAAGTTAAGATTTCCCTTTATTATGTCATTGTTCTTTGAAAAATATAAGATGTCTTATATTCTTTAACTGTAACAATTTGAAAAATAGTTCTGAAATAACTATTTTTATTTTAGTAATTCTCGCAATGATAACCAGTGGGTGAATAAAACTTCACATTTCCCAGCCTACAGTCTCAGTTCAGTTATTCACTCTATCTCCAGTCAGGGTCCTGCAGAATTGTGCACACAAATTCCTAAACCAGCATCCTCTCTCTGAGTGGTTTTGTATCAGGAATGCAGCTGCAGCCACCAGCGCCAACAGATTCCGGCTTCTTCTGTGACATACCCATCAGACAGCTTCTAGGACCAGCTTGGAATGAAGACTGTCTATATTATGGGGTTCCTCAAACTCCCAGGAAGAAAAATCAATGCTCAGAAAAGTGAAAATAAATGAATTACTAAATAAATAAATAGTAATCTTGGCCCCTGAGAATATCAAGAAGAGGTTAGCTAAAGGCAAGTCTATACCATATATCTGCAGGGAGAGACTTGTTGCTGACATCACTCATTCTTTCTTCTGATTTAAATGGTATTATTAATTTTAATGGCATCACTAAGACTGTGATCAGTCATCAGAGCAGCAAGGCCTGGTAAATGTCATCAAGCACTCTTGTTCTTTACAGGTTGTTCTAACATCATTGATTACTGAAGCAGGGGAGAGCTACATATACTCAGGAATATTTTACCTGAAACTCCATGTTTCGCAGAAAGATAACTATAGCTGTTACAACTCCCTAGCTTGACAAGACATCACCCATAAATTTTGTTCCTGTTTTCATACAAAATTAATCAGCAGATACCTACTAGGATTCCTTCTAGGTCTCCCAGAGAGTCAGCAGCACTGTGAAGCTCAAAGCATGCCTCATGGAAATGCTCTGAAAAAATAAGACAGAGAAAACTGAACATCTCACCGTTATAAGAACTGTTAATCAGGAGCATTTGAAACAACTCCCACTGACAGCAAAACCATGTATATAAGGTTTGGGGAGTTGTAAAACAGACAGCCTAAACCAAATTGTGGTCTCTGTATTGTTCCTGCCATGAGAGTTTGCAACACAGTGAAATGCCAAAACATAGCTAAGCCTTAAGCATACTCACCAGTCAGTGCTTAAAATTTCCTTCTCACTGAAGAATCGCTAAAGAGTAAAATGAAAGGATACATAAAGGAAAAATACACAAGGGATTAGATCCACAACTGATTATATAATCACTATGAGCAATACCTAAAAGCCTAAATTTAGACCAAAAACATTCTTCATTAATTTGCTCCAAATTTGTAGGAGGCAATTTCCAAAGTAATTTTCCCTAACCTGACGATACACTTCTGCAAATGCCTAGAATGCAGTATATATCCCTAAATGCCATCAAAACATGTAAACTGATGACTTCTCTATTTTATCTGTGAAGTAAAATTCAGTAGATGTTCATAAAATTCATACAGTTTTATGCCCAAAACTCAAGGGAAAGGTTCTCTTCCTTCTGTTTAAATTATTATACTTTGTATGAAATCATTAAATAAGATTTAAGTCAGAAATGGAGAACATAATATTTTAAACTATTGTGGTTGATTTGACCAGGATTCCAGTACTATTAATTTGACTATCATGTTCTTGTAACAGAACAGCAGATGTTAGAGAAGGGACTGAACTGTCCTGGATGTTACCACCCGCTATAAGCTGGTAGTTCTGGAAATTTGACAACTATGACAATAAATCCTTTTCATCTAGTTCGTGTGACTATTTCCTATTTCTCACTTTTGTCATGCTTCTCTTCTGTAGGATATAACATGCCTTGTTCTCTTTGAGTAAGTGAGTTGCAATGGTTCTACAATGTACAAAGAAACTCCACATCTTGTTGTATTTTTGCTGTGATATCATTAATTTGTAGGGTAAATTAACCCAGTTAGAACTTGTGTATACCTAAATTTTCAGCTGCCTTACCAGGTGTGCACTTGATTCTTTTGGAGTATTGCTTGGTTTACAATGCTTATTTAATGATTATTTAATACTTTATATACCTCGATGAAAGCAATACATTACCGTTTCCTAAGCTGTCATCTTCACATGTAGTGAGGCATAACCACTAAAAGAATTCAGAAAAGAAAACTGTTCTGAATAATAAAAAGCCTCTTTACTTAAACTTTAAAGGTTTAAAATCTATTAAAGAGGTAAATAAGACAGTAGTAATTCCTGTTAGGTCAGTAATAAAAGTCTCTCTCTCTTTTTTTTTTTTTTTTTTTTTTTTTTTTTTTTTTTTTTTTTTTTTTTTCCTTACTTCAAACCATCCAGGAAAATCAGAGATCTGAAAGGCAAAATACTACATGATTTTTTCTTTTTCTTTTTCTGATGAAGCTGCCTGCTAAATGAGAAAACTTTAATTTGACATTCTCTTGCAGTAAAAAACTGTCATCAAAGCAATTAGATAGTGTTCTTCTTGCCTATCTTCAAGACCCAAGTGTGTAAATTGATACTTAACACTCACAAGTTCAAATTTATCGTAGTAGAAATGAAAAAAAAAAAAAAATGCTTTTCAAAGACAAAAACAACATTCAGGAATTGATGAGAGCTGATCTATTCCATCCCTAAAGCCTTGCAAGTTTATTTTTCCCCTTTGATATTGTTAATTTATCCTTATTACTTGCATTGCCTACATTTGATTTTGTCTTTACACCAAAGAAAATAATCATTGACCCAAACTGTCATCTGCTGAGTAGAAAACTATAAGCAGAGGAAGTTGCTCAACTAGATCATTCCGTCTGCTGAGACACACTGTGTATGAGAAAAGCATCAAATATGCCCTTAATCCATTTTAAAAATAATGCTGCAAAAGCTAATTTCTTTCTTTGGTTAGAATACTGATACATTCTGTTTTACTTCCAGATTAGATTACCCCAAACAGTATGCATTTCTAACAGATCTATTCTCCCTCTCATGCCAAAATACAGCAAAAAAATTAAACAGATTTTGTAGAGATACTCAACTACAAATAAGACAGATAGCACTGCAAGGTTTTCATATAAAAATCATCATTTATCATAAAATCATTGTTCCAATACCATTCATGTGTTCCATACATTTTCAACAGATGAAAAAGTATATTTAATGACAGATGCGCTGAAAAATAAACACAATAGAAATAGCCTTCTCTTGCATCAGCCTTTTCAGACCAGAATTAGGCTGTTTCCTAAACAGTCCATAAAAAGCAGACTAATTCCTATGACAAGATGCAAACAAGACATATCCTCTATTTCACTGCAAACTTTGATGAGAATTAAAAATGCTTGAAGTTCTGCACAACCAGGCACTAAAATCTGGTATCCAGCACTAGTGAGATAGGCTGTCTCACTATATCAAGTGCAATTCACATATAATATGCAGTTTACATATAGTCTGATCCCCTACAATGTTACCAATCCAGACTCTGGCCAGCTTTTCTCATCCATTTCTATCCTTTTCCTGCAGCTACCGTTTCTGTGAGGAATACCAGTGTCTTCACAAGAGCAGAGCAGCAATCTCCCTTCTGGCTTAGTTTGGTTCATCCATCCTTCTGTATGGAACCTCATAACTCCACATCTGTACACATCCTGCTAAGAAGCACGCAAAAAAATGTGTATCACAGTCCAGAAAAGGGGAATTTTTGTCCTTGAAAGACAGTAGGATACACAGTGAAAAAAAATAATGCATAACAGTCCTGGATCTATAGTGAAACCATCTGTTCCCATTCCCCCAAAAATGCCAGAATTGAAGCTCAGTTAAGGCTATTTTTTTCCACCCATTGCTTTCTACTGAGACCAATTTTTTTAGTCAATTTTTACAGGAAGTGGGTCTTGAATTCTAACATGCTTTAATTGGGATGTGCCCTAGGTAGAATTTAGATACTAGCACTCAAGTCAAGAAAGAAGACGATTAAACTACAGCATAGTTCACAATTGTGTCCTTTTTTTAATGCCAGATCAAGAGAGGATTACATTCTTATTAATTGTTAAAAAAATAAATAGGAAAGGAATATTCACTTCAAAGTATAGAATATAACTCTTTTTTTCTAAATATTAACAACAGTTGCTAAATTCCTACAGATATATTTAGATAAAAAATAAAGCGTATATAATATATCTGTATAGAAATAAATATATACATATATGCATATATATACAGGTAACTAGAGTGAAAAAAAAAATCAGATGTTTGATTTTGAAGGGAAATCTGGGGGAAAACTATTGTTTTGAACTCCTTCCTATTATTGCTAGATAAAATACCATTACATACAGATACAAAAATAAGATTGCCAGCAATAGAAAGTATGTCTTTCCAAATATCATAATTTTCTTACAGTAACAATGACAACATTTTAACCTGAGCAAAGAAATGACCCCTCTGCTAGGTCTTAGAGCAAGATTGGTAATGTCAGATACTGCGGCAGTTTGCAAATCTTCTCAAGTGTGTCCCGTAATCCGTGATCTCCTCAGTACATATTGTGAACGACTTAGAGAAAATGGGATTTTTGCCTATTATTATAAAATGGGTAAGAGAACATATGTTTTAGCTTTTATAAGAAAGTGCGTTTTAAGCGGTATTACCTGATGTTAATTTTATGTAAAATGGTACATCAAGTCTCTATGAGTTTCTGTCACTTTTTGGCTTTACCACTTAATTTCTTGTGCAATCACTGTATAGGGATTTTTCTCCCACCATTGTTTCTGTAGTTGATTCCCTGTTCATTTCCCCACTTCCAAAACTAAGACCAACTGCTCTTTGCTCCTGGATCATACCACAGCCAGTGTTGTAGTATCCAGCCTCTTGTATATTTTTTTTCTGCCTACCATCATAGTAAGCTGTCATAAGGAAGGCCTGAATGTGGCATCACATAGTCCCTCTCCTTAGAAAGCAGGTCAGACTCAAAACTGAGCACAGTGATTTAAAACTTCAGACATTTACATTGCAGGACTCATATTTAGCATCTCCTGTAATGTGTCTCACCTTCTCTTTGATAAGATGTGATAATGAAAATCAGTCTTCCCACTGTTCTACATACATCTTCTCCCACTTTGAATTACTTATTGAGAAATGGAGATCAAACATTCAGTTCTGGTCTCTACAGCGATTTTCTAAATTTGTGCAGGTGGATAAGAAAAAGTGCTCTGCTGAATGCAGTTTTGCCTTTCCAATTTCATTTAAGGTACTAGCAGCACATTAGTTACAACTGAAAACTGAAAGTTATGCCACTGGGCAGAAAATTCTGATTAAATTGGCATAATTGTCATGATTATATAGGTAATAGATACATCGACAAATTAGTAAGCAGTTTTGGTTCTTTTAAGCAAATGCACAAATATTTCTGAGCTCATTTACTTCCGAACTACAAACTTGTATGGTAGTTACTTACACAGGGTGTATAATTCCAGCTGTCTTTCCACACAGAATGGTTGTGGTACAAATTGTGGATGAAAACAGGATAAATGATTACTTTGGATCAAAGCCCTCCACGTTTTTTTCTGTGGTAGGAACATAGGAAAATTATGCGCTATTATACTCCATTCATTAGTATCACGTTTGCTCAGTAGTCCAGTAACCACTTGTTCCTAAGTGGATGACTGTGCCAGCAGCATTTGTTTTTACACAAATGCATATTTGACACTTCTGCGTCACTTAGAATGCTTTCCAGAAATATTTTAAATAGTAATTCTAAAAATGCTAATTATGCATCATTCACCATTACAAAACATGTTTTACAGCAATTACTGTCTTTAAATATTTAATCCAGTTCTACTCAATATTTGGAATAGGAAATAACTGAACAATCTCATTTTCAGCTTCAAAGTGTTGATAAAAATTAACTTCTTGAAAAAGCTGCCTATAAGATCTTCTAGGGCAATAGCAGGCCAACCCAGATATGTGCCAAGCTGGCTCCAGAGAAATCTTCTAATTGGTTAAAGCATCTCAAAAGTCAATAGGAAATCCAAATCAGAGATCCAAAAACTTATAAAAGATGGTAGGATCAATAGCCTAACTGAAGTACATCTGCACCAATGCACGCCACATGGACAACAGCCAAGAGGAGTTGAAAGTCATTGTGAATCTGGAAAACTCTGATACAGTTGCCACCACAGAAACAGTTCTGGGCCCCTCAGTACAATAAAACATTGAGGTCCTGGAGCCAGTCCAGAGAAGGGCAAGGAGGCTGGTGAAGGTTTGGGGAACAAGTTTTATGAGGAATGGCTGAAGGAGCTGGGGGTGTTTAACCTGGAGAAAAGGAGGCTTGGGGAGATGATCTGGCTCTCTACAACTACTTGAGAGGGGGTTTTACTGAGGTGGGAATAGATCGCCCAGGTAACAAGGAAAAGACTGAGAGGAAACGGCCTCAAATTACACCAGGGGAAGTTTAGGTTGGATAATACGAAAAATTTCTACACTAAAAGGGTTTTCAAGCACTGGAACAGGCTGACACAGGGAAGTGGTTGAGAGACCATTGCTGGAGGTATTTAAAAGACAGGTAAAAAGACATGGTTTAGTGATGGACTTGGCAGTGCTAGTTTTGTTTTGGCCTTGATGATTTTAAAGGTTTTTTTTCCAACCTAAATGATTCTGTGGTTCTTTGATTCCTTGGACACAAACACCTTCCCAAACATTTCACACAGCTGTGGACAAAAGTGCTTAAGAAAAAAAGGTGGTATTAAATTTCAGATGTTTAACAATTCTGTTGAAATATCCAGAAGAAGTGATCTTATTCATCCTGTTTTATTAACTAAGAGACAATATTTTATTACTGACTAGAATACACTAAATACTATTGAATAGTTACTAGAATATTAAAAGGGGATTTCTGAGACTAAAACATAGCAAGAGTCTTGTTTCAGACACCAAGCATAGCTGACATTTCAAGGCTGTCAGGTGTAAATGCAAGGCCTAGAGAAGACCGGGATTCACTTGGGTATTTAAGATGCCACTGGACATCACTCTCTCAAAGCATTTGGGTTGAACACTGAATGTTTACTTTCTCAGTTAATCATTTTTATCACAGTAATTTCTTGTTTCTGCCTGAGATACTTAATTATTCAATTACATTACTTAGCTAATTAAGATGTTATTAAAATTTTAATATGCTCTTATCATAAGTGGATTCAGTACATAGTGTTAATATTGTTTCATCTCCATTGTACTTGACAAGCTTCCCAAATGCCAAGTAGTCTATTTAACCGTGTCAGTATTTTTATGCATATACAGACACCCCTTGTGAGAAACACTTGTTCCAGGAATATTATCTTATACAACTTCCATGTTAACAACCTTCTCTGCTACTGACTCTAATCCCACAAATAACATTTTGAATAGATTCCATCATTGTCTGTGCCTCCTGTTACACCTGAGAAGGCATTTGATCTCATACAATACGTAGCACTTACTATTGTTCTAAAAATTGCCTCTATTGGCTTTTCTGTGTGAATGGTTTCTGAAAATTGTGATGGTTGAATTTGTGGTCAAGTCAGTCATTCTGAGAAAGCTCATAAAATCCCAAGAGACTTACAAGAACAATCAATCCCTACATCAGGAAGCAAAAAGGAAGTGCCAACCCAGTGGAAATTTATTTATGACATGTTTGAAGTCTGTTGAAATAACAAAACACTGGACTTAGCAGTCAAACAGGGCATATACAAAAGCAATGTAATTAAATCTTATTTTCAACAAGGGAATGGTGTTCAAGTAACTATTAAAAATTGATTTTTTTTTTTTTTAAGTCACTCCTATAAAAGTTGAAAAGGTAAATGTGATTATATAAAATACATTAGGCATCAGTGAGAAACTTTCCTTAAACTACATCCTTGCAGGAAATTGGCTAAACGTAGCCCCTTGGCGCCAAGGAGGTCACAAGCTCTGCGTCACTGCTAATTCGTTTTTTTCTGACCACATTGTGTTGGGAAATCCTGATTCCCAGTGCTGAAGTGTAAAACAAGACTTTGAACTCTATGGGATTATGCATATAATATGCCAAACATTAATGAAATTTCATTTCCTTAAACTTGCAAGGAGTGTATTTACGCAGAAAATGTTCCACGTATCAGTAATTGTTTTCTTTTGCAAAAGTTTCAGACAATTTTCTCTTCTGGAATGAAAATTGTATTTGGAATTAAAATACTTAATACAATACAGTTTTCTCTCTTTTTTTTTTTTTGTTTTTTGGTATGTTTGTTTATGAAGATATAACCCAAATTAAAAAATTCTTAAAGCAAAAATAACCACCTTCCAAGAACCTGTCAATGGCAAACAGCTATTCACCAAAAAAAGAAAAGTAAGCTGATTCTTATTTATAAGAAGAACACAAAAATAACTAATCCAAGTGTGAGTACAGTAGAGACCAAAACCATGAACCAACAGGCTTTGCCTCCAAGTCAAACTTGCATTTAAGCCCTAGCTTCTGTTAAATAGAAGACAAACTGGAACGCACATCCTCAGAAGCTGAAAAATATAAAGATACCCCAGCAACTAAACACCACTGTTAAAAATCTGAAGATTGTGTTATCCAGATAAATCAGTAGATGAATAAAAGTGACAAAGACTATGGTAAAATATTCTCAAAGGTAAAGGTTCATCATGCTTACAGCACACATCCCTCAATAGATTACCTGCAGCACTCTACTAGCTTTGGCTCTGAGTACGCCAAGGTTTAGGTTTTACAGTGATTGTTGGGCTGTATTTAATAAAGTTAGGGACAATTCTGGAGTGTTTCACTATGGAGAGAAAATGCTATTTTCACCCAAAATGCAACTCTTATGCATGTGTAGAAAGTGGCTAGAATTGGGGACACTGTAAACTTGCTTTACAAATTTTCAAATCTTTGTAGACCCTCCTTGAAGACTGCCAACAGCTCTTTCACTGCTTCACCTGCTCCATGCGTCAGTGTTCATTGTTTGCTAGACAGAGCTGTGCTGAACTATGAGCTGTCATATGCTGAACTATGAACAGAGCTGTCTCATCTATGCTTAGCTTCCTCTGTGAAAGGGAATAGGGAGGACGTGTCACAGGTAGCCCTAAACAAATTATGAGTCAGTTTTTCTCTGCACTGCAGGTAGTGAGCTTTGAAGAGTCACACCTGTAATGGCATACCAGAGATATTTCTCCTGCATCCGCTCCCACCCACAAAGCAGCCTTCTGAAATGACTCTTGACGAATCTGGAAGAAAAAGGATGGCTTAAGCAACAGAGCATGGAGAGAGTTAGATAAGGCAGAAGATCTTCTTGTAGTGCTAAAATGCCGTGGCATGGTGTACAGTAGGACACACAGCAGTTCTGTGGGTTAGGACACATATCTGTCATCAACAAGCAGGAGGGTCAAGCCCACCAAAACATATATAAACTGTGAAGTTATTCTAGGAGGACAAAGCATATTTCTCCACCACGGCAAGAATTATAATTTTGGGTGATGTTAGGGAACAAGTTGGCTGCTAATCACACACAGGAGGTGATCTCTTTCTCTCCCTTGTGTGGAACTTCCACACTGAGAGGCAGATAATTGTTGTCAAAAATAAATAAAAATTTACAGGCACTCCAGCCCTTAGTAAAAATGTTACGAAGGCTTCTGTTGTCAAATTGTCTATTCTCTCCTTTCTTGGAATACAGTCAGTCAACAGTAGCTAGTGCCTCTTGGAAAAAAAAGGTCCAATAAAATTTGTCTCCAGTTGCTCGTGAAAGAGCAATAGTAGTTCTGAGCCATTGGCTCTTTCCACAGTGTCCTAAATTCTGCCTTTGGAAAGCAGATTTTCTCCAAGCTCTTTGGAGAACAATAGTTTCTCACTAAAGTCAGTGCAGTAACTTCTATTAATAACCAGTGTATATAATGCATTCATAACACAGCCTTTAAAGCCCCTCCAGGCGTCAGTGCTTAGTTCTTGCAAGCAAGAAGCCATTTGCTCTTAATTTGTATCCATTAGTTGTCCAACAATGACCTTCAGAAAACATTGGGCCGCAGCAGCAAAGGCAAGGCTAGCTGTTGATATATTTGTGCATAGAATCATTTAGGTCGGAACACACTTCTTAAATCATCGAGTCCAACCATTAACCCAGCACTGCCACATCCACTACTAAACCACATCCCCTGCACCAAGCGTACACATTTGTGAACACTTCCAAGGACAGGGATTCTCCCACTTTCCTGAGCATCCTGTTCCAATACTTGACCACCTTTTCAGTAAAGAAATTTTTCCTAATATCCAATATCTAAACCTCCCTTGGCACAATATGAGGCCATTTCCTCTTGTCCTATTGTTTGTTACCTGGGACAAAAGAGGGACCCCCAGAGAAAAAAAACCTTGAACACACATAGAGCATGTCTTTTGGTAGGAGAAAAACAAAGGAGTTTATGTAGCACCCTATGAAAAGGAAGGGAAGTTCCCTGGATGGGAAGTCGTCCCTCCAAGCATCAGATTTCATTCCCAGAATCAAATTGACCCAGCAAAAAGAAGTTTGTGGGTCCATGGAACAAAAGTTTTAACTACCCCAGCACAAAACAAGCCATAAAACACTCCACTACTCCACAGCAAGTTCAGAGTGTTTAATACAAAACACAAACCACAATGGCCACAGTTGGCACAGACGGCACATGGCTTATGCTTGAACTGAGTTAGGCATATTAAAAAAAATAACTTTTAATTCCAGTAATGTGATCAGGTATCTTATCTAAGCTTACATTACTTTAGGAAGGTACACCATTGTAAAACATAAATTATACTTTATTCTACTTTGTTTTCGCTTTACTTCTCATCCCATTTTCCTAATAGCTGCTACCAGATTGAAATGGCGAACTGAGAGCACCTATCCAATTCCCACCCCTAATCCATTTAGCATCTGTTACATACTGGGCTTATTTTACCATCGTTAGGGAGGTGGTTTCCATTGCCACATGTCCAGAATCATTAGCTGTCTGGCTTTTGCAGACTTTTATCATCACCATTTAAAAGTGATTCAAAATACTACTTTTATTTGGGGCCAATACAGGTTACCTTGTACAAACAGATCTTGTTCTCTTCCTTATCTGAAGAATCTTTGTGTTTATTTGTTTTAATTTCCTTGCAAAAGTTGCTTCAGGTTGACTTCTGGCAATTCTAACCTCTCCCTACTTTCTCTGACCTACAAGATAAAACTCTCTTTTCATGCTTGTCTTTAGGGCAGGAGGGAAGAGATTCTTTCTCAGGTCACTATTCATCCAGATAAGCCTGGAAACCTTTCTTTGAAGGGTGATGGGTTTGGGGTGTTTTACATTTTGACTTACAATCCTTTTCTGCATTTGAGTCCTTGACCTATTTAGTTCAAGGTAATTAAATCATTATATCGGAAACAAATTTCTCTTTAAACATCATTGTGCTTTTTCTCATAGTTATATTTTCTACTGATATTCTTGTCTGTTTTAACATCTGGAAATATTTTTTAGAAACGCATATTTAGTAACTCTTATAGCTTCTCACTATACATTGAATATAGATGTATATAAGCCAAATAAATATTTTAGAAACATGAGCATGGATAGACATATCCATATCCACACACTGAAGAAATAACATACACATGTCATAAGGGGCGTTTAAACACACATCAGTATTGCAATGCAGCTCTCCACAAATCCAGGGTTTGTTTAAGTCCCCAACACTTACAGTAAAATGTTTAGTCTCCTTTAAGTAGTATACACAATTTGAGACCTAAGCACAACGTTCCTCTTCAAGTTAATGACTGTGCACAAGGGCTGCCACTCATGCATGCAGTAGGTCAGACAAAACGCACATTAGGTGTTGTCCCACATCCCGAGGATGTTATTTGATGTGTCAACATTACGGTTTTTCTCTTTATTAGTCCCAGGAGTTGCACTAATTTTAACAGCTGCTAAACTCGTTTTCCTGCGTTTTAAATGCTCTAAGACAGTCATCATAAAGGGACAAATCCTGCTTGGCTTTGCAAAGGAGAAAGGCTTTGCACAAGCCTTTTAAAATGTGATGAAAGCAAAATGATTGTTAAGACTTTATGGTTTGTTTGGGTTTTTCTTTCCATTCAAAGCAAGGCGAAGTAGCTAAGCAGTGATCTTTGTTCCTCTTTTTCCCTCCCCACAACATTAAGAAGGAAACTACCTAAGGGCTGACCTTTAAAATTACATATTCTGACAGTTTCTAAACTAAGAATAAGATAATACGCATTTGTTTAATTAAACAACTTCTGAAGACAAATACAGAATCAAATCACTAATGTAAGTATTTAAATAAATCTCTTCTGAGGCAATTTCTTATACTTAAAATTTAATTTATAATTAAAGTGAATATGAAAGTGAATATAAATATATTTTTAATGGAAATAGGAGCCATGTTTTATGCTGCTGCTTCTCCAGAATGTGCATCATCTTGGCTTTTTCATACATCTTATACATACTCTCTGAGAGATGTTGAAAAAGCCCCCAAAAGAGTATAAAGAACACAGCAGTAGACCTTTTTTTTTTGAAAGTGAATAAAATGGGGAGAGCAGAAGGAATTACCTCAAAGGATGCTAGCACTGCAAGAAGAGGAGCAGTACATTTAGCCAAGGAGATTTGTGATATGCATTTCAAAGGAAAAACTGAAGATCTTCATCCTTCCAGAGGATCCACCATCCTTTCAGATAAAGTGGCAAGTAGAGAATGTAGTTGAAAATGTGGTTAATGAAATTAAGCATCTGAAATGCTATCATAAGCTAAGCTCTACACTACATTAATTTCTTGCAGTGAAGGATTCTTTTGAATTTTCATGCAAAAGTGAGTCTAGAAGTGAGTTTTAAAGGCTAGAATCTAAAGACATTGCATATGTTATCAGCAATTTTACTTCCCCTCTCATTTACATGCCATGGAGCTATCCAAAATACTGATATTCACATGTGAACCCAACAAACAGGCTGGTTTCACAGAAATTGATAATCCTACTTATGACCAGTCCTACATGTTTTATTTCTCATTATCTTACTCTGAATTGATTGGCAATAAATTAAATAATTTCCCCGAGTCAAGTCTGTTTTGCTCATGAGGGTACCTGCTGAATGATATCTGCCTGCCCTTATCTCAACCCACAAGCTTTTTGTTATATTTTCTCTCTCCTGTCCAGTTAAGAAAGGGAGTGATAAAGTGGCTTTTGTGGGCACTGGCATCCAGCCGGGGTCAACCAACCACACACATTTATTTGCAGTGAGTGAAACTTCATATGCCTCATAAACTGTAAGAAATACATCAAGTCCCTTTCTTTAGCTTGTAGCAATCTGTTCTATGAGAAGCAAAGAAAGGATCTCAAAACGCAACTCTGAGGGGAGAAATTAAATACAGTAAATCTCCCAAATCTTTGCTTGTACATATTCTACTGAGTAGGGACAGTAAGTGCAATTACTATTTAGTGCTTCCCAGTAGAGAGTAGGGAGTTACAAAAATTATGGTCAAAAAGTGGCAATACTGATTGCACAGTCTGACGAGAAATGCTGTTGAGTTCTGATAAAAGATTATATATTTTTTTTATTTAGTTGAAGATGCTTTTCAAAACTTACATAAATTATCATTTTGCCTATGAAATAAATCATGTTTTCAGTTACATGCTGATAGACTGTGATGACATCAACATTGTGTCACTAAACAGCAGTGAGAAGAAGTCATCTGCAGGTGATGCAGATTCATGCCAGCAGCAGAATGGGGTTAACAGGAGTAGATGCCTGCTACATGGGTTGCTCTGTCTAGGCATATATCTTACCTGACTTCCTTTGAAACCAAGTCTCAGGGCAAATATTTGATTTTATTTCACCTATTGGGACCCATAGGAAAACGGACTAGAATTCCTGTCTTAATGTCTATGACTTCATGAAGAAATAATTCATGCTCCCTTGCAGTCTGAAGTTCCACCACAGCCTTATTCAACATTCATACACAAAACTCCTCCACAACACCGTAACAGTCATGTCCTGAGATACTGTCATCTTGTGGCAGAACTGAAGGCAGGGTCAAAAAAGACATAATGGCTATTTTAAAAAGCTTTTCTTTAACAGTTCCCTTAAAGGCATTTCCTTCCATTGTCTTTTGAAAGCTATGTCAACTGTCCATTGTTCTTCATGGACTGGGCTGACAGCATAATTTTCATACATGCCTAAAAATGTCAGTGTTATTTTTCATTTTCAATGACATTCAAGTTCCAAACTGTTCAAATACATAGCTTTCAGAACTGGGATTTCAACACTTTTATGACTTTGAAACTGGTTTTATGTGGTGCAACATGGCTACAAATCGTAAGCCAGTGCTGAAGAACAACTGTTTTCCAAAGGTCAGCAACCCAGTGCAGCATTTTAGTGGGTTCAGGTCATTTTCCCCAGCACTGTAGTGTCATACTCCATGCACATGCATTTTTCACAGCAAATACTTCATCTCTTCCTTCAATATTTATATTGAGCTAGACTAGCATCTTTGCAAATTTGGATTATTTCCCCATAGTTTCTAATTAAGTAAATGTATTTCACCTTCAATGCATGTACTGGAGGATCATGTTTGCATGACATATTCTATAAAGAACATCAAGTTATTCAAAAGAAACAAAGAATCACTTAAACAAATCACTAAATGTTTGCCAGTTGTTTGGGCTCCTGAGGACTGCAGCTTGCTTATAACCAATCAAGGATGCTACCTCATTAATCAATAACTGAGATTTGTGAAGAATTAAATAAATCATCAAATATCTTTATGTAAAAATTATTCATATAAGCAAAAATAATTAATATAATCAAAGTCTCTCAAGAAACATGTCCTCAGATTTTCTGTGACTTGAACTTAAACTATCTTGTTAAAACAAAGAAATGCATGAAGCACACACCACGCACACCAGTCAGAATTTGAAGACAACTAAAGCCCCTATATGATCTCATTTATGAGTTCTTACAGAGTTTTTCTCCCCTTTGCCTCTCTCCTCAGAAGAACACGTACCTGCCAGTTTGTAAGGACTGGGAATTCACTGGGAATTCACTTGTATTTATTTTCAGCTGTGAACCTATGAGCAGATGCATGCTGGTTCTCCTACTGCTTAGTTGTAGAAAATACAAGTTCAATATTTGATAGGACTGCTCTGCATACATCATCCAGAACATTATTCTGCACCGAACTGTTTGTACCCCTGGAGAGGTATAATACTATTACATCTTAAACTTGGAGGTTAATCCACCACATAAAGATACTTCTGTGTGCTTTATCACAATTTGCCTTGTTTTTTTTTTAATAGATATTTTCCTCCTATAAGGTGCATTGGCCATCTAAGGGATTTTTTTTTTAAACATAGACGTGATTGGTTTCTCATTCGTATTTGCATGCCACGTAATATCAACCTCAGTTCTTGGAACTTACTATATTTTATTGTCTGCAATGTGATCTTGACAGGGATGCCTTGCAAACATCTATAAATATCTTTATGTTTTGTTGCTATTGCCAGGCACTGGTTTTATTATTAGCTTTCTTTTTCACTGTCCCTTTGCACTTCAATACTAGTTGTTAATTTCTTATTTCATTTTTACAATCCAATGTCCATAAAAGACTCTGTGAACTGCTGACAATATAATATTAAGCAATATTCTTCTCTGTTTCCATGTGATAAATTATCCCCTTCTTCCTTTTTTTTTTTTTAATATCTTGAGGCTTTCTTCTAAATACAGGAGCAAAATATGACCAATTTTATTCCCCTATTTAAACTTCAATCTGCATTTACAAAACACCATATGTAAGACAATACAGTGTATAGAGAGAGTGAAAACACAAGTAAGAAAAAAGAAAGAGTTTTATAGGTAATAAGTGCTCTCAAGACAGTCTCTACCAGATTCCTCTATGTTAAGATCATATAATTCCTGAACAACAAAACTTAAAACTATAAAGAAATGATAGAGATTCTGTTACACCCTAAGTATCTATTCATCTGCCCAATGATAATTTTCTGTCTTGCCTTATTTTTCCTTATTGCAATTTGAAGCCAACTCATTTCTGTGTTATCAACTCTGAAAACAAGAGAATTATTTTAAAGCATTTTCTCCCATATATACTGGAACACCATTCAACCCAGTCTTCTTGGGCTGTTTCTTTTTTTTTTTTAAGAAATCTGCAGTCCTTTCATTCTTTTTTCATAGAATTATGTCTTCTAAAAGCATATTTACATATTTCTCACTTTAAAGCAAAAAGCTGTTTGATACATTTTTAAATACAACCTCTCTCTTCACATTTCTTAGTATGTCAATATGAAGTTTTGCATTTCACCCACTTTTTTCCACCAAACTCATGATTTTCCACATTTCAGTGTAAACCTTTTCCTTCTGTCACATTTTTCTGAAATATTTTCATGTGTTTTTAAAAAACATTCTAATCTCTCACCCTCTACGCTTTATGGCTTCCTTCTAGGACATTTTTATCTGAAAATATGCTATATATTCTTTTTATTCTGTTATTCAAGACCTTGATTAATATCAAGTAGTACCAGATTTAAGATAGATGATTGAGGAATACTATTTAATACATTCCCATTACAACAGTAATTTCTTTTATCTCATAGTGCTAGGAAATCCAAATGCTGATTTTTATAATTAACTTTTTTTTTTTTTGCTCCCCACTGCATATTTTTGATATGATGCTCATGATTCCAAGTGATTACAAGTGGTAAATCTCTGACAACCCACCATGGTTCTGAAAACAAATGTTAAAATTGTATTTGTCTGCCATTATTCTTTCCTCTCGACCTCCTGTCCGGCGTAA
>VZRN01000979.1:189276-259097 GCA_013397935.1 Dasyornis broadbenti
AGATTTAAATTTCTATTATGTTTCCTGTAAGAAGAAGAGCCTATGGAAATTTGAAGAATCACCACACTCTGAAGCAGCAGAAACACTGAAAGAATGACTATGATCTTTATAGGTCACTTTTAACTCAAGACGTTCAATGATAATGATACTGTATCTTATAAAAATAATTTGCTCAGATCCAAGGTATAAGGATAATAAGACCAAATTTTTTAAATGAGGTTATAGATTTGTCACATTTTGTCACACAGTTAAATGTATCCCAAAATAGCTCCAAGAAATAGAGATGTTCCAAACCTCTTCACACAGAAATTTAAAAATTTTAAGATAGAATGTTACCGGAATCACCTAAAACACTTTTCTCGTAACATATAAAATTGCCTACCTTTATTTTACTGTTCTGACCTATACAATTGTTGCGCTCTTTTAAATAAAATTCTTATGGCCTCCAGCCTGGTCTCTCCAGCTACAGCCTAGTTTCCCCAGCAGGAAATCAGAGAGGAATAACAAATGAGTAATGCAGGTGTACTTTCATTTTTATTTTATCATTTCCTTAGTATAAAGACTAACTTTCAGTTCAGTGAGACCAAGAAAAAAAAATGCATATTATTGGGGATATAAGAGTTAAGTATTTCCTACAATGTAATGCAGTCATTCAACATACTTGTTTTACAATAGGAGGTTTTTCCTCACAATCCAGGCCCCTTCTACTTGATCCTGCAGAAGAAGGTATAGACTTTGTTGGTTTTTTTTTGTGCTCAAATCTGTGAACAAAGAGGACTGTGCTATCCTAAATTTATCGTTGGGGGTGACAATTTAGCTGCAGGAATGTATGAGACGACATATCAGGAGAAGTCAGCTCTGGTCTCACTCCACAGCGTTGTGAACTGATGAATAAATTTAAGAGGAAAAAAAAACTACAGTCAAGTGAAGAAATATTTTTAAGGAATAAAATCTATCACTAGATATGATAGATTACATTTCAGAACAATCTAAGAAAAAACCAAACTTACAGCTAATTCTTATGGATGGTGGGGTGAAAGTGGTCAGAAAATATGTGCTGCTGTCACCTTCTTGTTTACTGAAGAATTTCTAACAATACCAGATCTCACCACACGCAAGTAGTAAAATATAAAAAGTAAACCTGGAACAGCCCCATTCAGGTCATCTTTGGGGTCCAAAATTGGGGTAGGGAACAACAAATCTAAAACCTTTGTAAATGCCCAGAAGATAATTCCTCTAGGAAGGCACAGGGTTTCTACCAAACTAAGCTCTAAAACCAAGTAAAACACAGGCCTAAATACAGTTAAACTGTTCCTCATTTTCATGGAAGTAAAACAAAAACAAAAACAAACCAAAAAAACAACAACAAAAAAAAAAAAACCAAAAAACCAAACACAGTCAGAAATCGTGTGTACAACTTTGTTGAAAGCAGACCACTGCTAAGTAAACCTTCAGAGCTATTTTGTAAACAGCCAGAAACACACAGTCAGTTTTCTGTAAACAGCTAAGTCACGCACCAGCAGAAGACAGCAGCCTTCTGTGGAGGGCTTTGGTTGATATTTAACAGGGTTACATTTCAAACCAGCGAATAGACACAGCCATTATCATTGCAGTTCGATTGCACAAACCAGAAAACTCTTCAAAAAATGAGCCACAGCCCTGCTTTGGTGATACCGTTAGGGAACTTGACAGAACAGAATAAATCAAAGAGAAAATCAATACATCTAAAATATGACAGGGCAATTTATACAAGGTCTATTCTAAATCTTCATGACTAAGCAGAAAAGTTTTGGTTCACCTTGAGTTTACAAGTTTCTGTCAGTGTGGCAGGCATATATACAAGTATTTATTCCATCCTTGTTTGCTTCTTTCTACTTTATGTTTACACTCCATTAACATATTTTGAGAAGGAATTAAAGTGATCATGTGAGTTGTTTCCTGACCTTCAGAGCTTGAAATATTTAAACCTTGTATTTATTCAAAGCAGTATTACGTGCTTCATTCAAGTAAACTCTCCTCTTAGTATCAGTGATCTTTCTTGGTTTTCTTTATAAAGTGAATGGATAACCATCACTCCAAAAGAAATAAAATTTAGTTTAACAGCTTAAGTCTTTTCATCCTGTCTCTTTTATGGCACCTTAAAATAAACTAAATTACAGTAAAACACTCAAAGTGTCACAACAATCAAGATCTGGCAAATAGACCACAACTCAGATCTAAGCTCCTCTTACAAATTGCTTTCTGAAAGCTTTAAAACTTCCAAGCTCTTTTAGGTTGAAATAAAATGTACAAATGAAAGTCGTTAACAGAATGAGAATATTTGCATATTTCCTGTACATTATATGTTTTCTGCAGAAATAAATTCTCTTGTGCATGTTCTACATCTCACTGATATAAATGAAAAGTGACATTGTACGACTTCTGAATTAAGACCTTTTGAATGTTCATTTTTAGACTCTCCAGACGTAAGAGCAGTAAATATTACATAGCCTGATTATCTATTTTGATTTTGCAGTATTGATTACTATTTTTGATAGTGTGTATAGCCTAGCCCACTGCTGAGTTAAAATAATCACCCAAATCCTTCTATTTTTAAAGAATTCTAGGTGGTTCTAGTTTTTCAAAACCTGAGAACGGCTTAAGAAACTGGAAAATTTTTAAATATATATTTTAAAAGCTACCACAAGTCTACATTACTAACGCAAATTTCTAAGTAACTTCAATAAAGTGCAGACCTAAAAGGAGGAAATTACGACTTTCAAATACCTGTAAGTTAGAGGATAAGCCTGACTAATGCATTTAGGGTACCTTGATATCTGTGATTAGCATGCAAAACATGTTAGGAATTTTGTTATGGCATGGATTCTGAACACAGTTTTCCAACACTAAATTTGCAGACGTCTATAAATCTGCAGATTTGTTGCTTGCATTTTTTTGCCTTTTTAAAAACTCTTACCACTATCTTATAATCATTCTAAATTGAAAAGAGGTAATGTCACCAGGCACTTTGACAAAGGTCTCTGAACAAATTAGGTAATTAAAAATTATTCTCAGATGGAAATAACATTCTTTGCACATCTGGATTGCTCCTAGTCAAGCTAACAACTGATTTGTTATAGAATCATAGAATCACAGAACATGCTGAGTTGGAAGGGACCCACAAGGATCATCAAAGTCTGACTTCTGCCCCTGGACAGGACAGCCCCAAGAATCACACCACGTGCCTGAGAGCATTGTCCAAATGCTTCTTGAACTCTGTCAGCTTTGGTGCTGTGACCACTTCCCTGGGGAGCCTATTCCAGGGCCCAACCACCCTCTGGGTGAAGAACCTTTTCCTAATATCCAACCTAAACCTCCCCTGTCACAACTTCAGGCCATTCCCTTGGGTCCTGTCACTGGTCACCAGGAAGAAGAGATCAGTGTCTACCCTTACTCATAAGAAAGCTGTAATTGCACAGAGATCTCCCCTCAGCCTCCTCCAGGCTGAACAGACCAAGTGACCTCTACCACTCCTCATACGGCTTCCCCCTCCAGGCTTTCCACTGTCTTTGCTGACTATCTTTGGGTGCTCTATAACAGTTTAACATTTTTCTTACATTGCAGAGTCCAAAACTGCTCCCAGCACTCGAGGTGAGGCTGCCCCAGTGCAGAGCAGAGCGGGACAATCCTCTCCCTTGCCCGGCTGGTGATGCTGTGCCTGATGCAGCCCAGGACACAGTTGGCCCTCCTGGCTGTCAGGGCACAATGACTCAGGTTCAATTTGCCATCAACCAGGACTCCCAGGACCCTTTCCACAGCACTGTTTCCAGTATCTCCTTTCCCAGTCTGTAGGCATATTAAAGGTTGCCCTGTCCCAGGTGCAAAAGCTGGCACTTGTCTTTCTCATGCAGCTGGTAATTGCTAGCCATCTAGTTTTTCTAGGCTATGTTAAGTTTTTGTTTATGTCATGAACTATAAATAATATATCCTAATGTTTTTCTTTGCTTTAAAAAGCAACATTAGAAGAACATAATTAATGCAAACTTCTTGTTAGCTGAGCATTTTCAATATATTTTTGTGTCTAAAGTCACAAAAGTTGTCTTTGTTTTTATCTTATATAATCCTAGGGAAAAGGGTAGAGGCAGACAGAGAAGGTGAAAAACAAACTGCACTTAATTTCTCTGGTTTTTCTTCCTTGCACCCTAAACAGGTTTACCTTCATGTGTGCTAAGGAAATAAACAAAAACACACTTAGTAGTTTTTACTGAAGGTTGGCAATGCCTGAATATCATCACCATCTTTCTCACAAAGAATTCCATAAATTTGGTCAAACTCCTCTAGGCATTAGATATTCCCAACCTTACTGTATTAGTATAATTTTTTTTTTTTCCCCAGCAGAATATTAGTATCATGAGAGATGGTAAAGGGAGATGCACAGAAGAGAATGAAACCTGAAGGACGCTACAGACTTAGCCTTTGAACTGAAGTGATATCTGCTTATGACAGTCTGTGTTCAGCCTTTGCTTCAAAGACAAAGTTTAAGAGAAAAATCCTAGAGTGGCCTAACTCTTGTCTTGTCTGGATTTCAAAGGAGTGGAAGTATAGATGTGTTTTACTTCATAAGACAAGAGGAAGAACTTTCACCTTTTGACAACTGAGTGAAAACAACATAAAGGACGTGAAACTAAAGCTAAAAAGGTTTTGGCAAAAATTTGCAGGAACAGTTATGGAACAAGGAAGGATGTAATATGAACTTTTCCAAAGTGCTTACAGAGGTTTTTTAAATGTTGCTTCATTAAGCTGTTAGAAAAACTACTATCTACAAGATACTATCTTATCTTTAATGACATTTATTGTGTAATCATAAAATTATGAGATATGGTGAGCTTTTGTCTGCATAAACTGATAGCATCTTTCTCATCTCAAAATAGGTGTTCATTGTTTTAACTCGCTATTGGGAAACGGCATTTTCTCACCTTGGCATACTATATTTCATGATGTAACAATTTATCTCGTTCCACTTATTACAAGTCATCTAATTTCCCTCACCTACTGAAATTAGCCTGAAGATGTGATAAAAAGATGAAACTTTTATAGTTACTGGATGCTACTTAGGGAGCCACAGAACGACCACAGCCCGGAGGAGGAACCTGGCAGACAGACATAAGGAACCAGATCTTAGGCTGATGCAAAAAGAATGACGTTAGGGTTTTTTGGTACATTGGAAGTAAACATTCTGCTTCAGAGATACTGATGCAAAGATTTTAGTTTCAAGCAGAAGCAGCTTTGCAGGTAGGAGAGAACATGCTGGAAAAAATGTTTGCCTTCTATTGATTTGTTAATAGAGAGTTTTATGTATATATTCCCCCTTCCTCCTCACTGAAGAAGGATAAGATAATAGGCTGTGACACATTGCTGAAACTAAAATACAGTGGAACTCAGGATACTCAGATTCTTATGGCTGGGGTCTCAAGGTTAGATGTTCAGGTGTCTGGTGAGTCAAGGCTTTTCCCACAGAAGAATCTGCTCATGGATCTCACTGACCTTATACCACAGCATTTTATCCAGGAAGCATCACCCATACTCAAGTTTTAGGTTACTTTTCATGAACCTGTATGAACTTAATTGCCTTTAGACTTCTATTAGTCTCAAAATCATTTGAAGTAAGCCAACTGATTCAAAGCTTTTCAGAAAAAGAGAGAATGCTTGACTGGAAATTTTATTTCTTTTTTAGGTGGAGTTTAAAATTACAAGAGAGGATGCTGCATTATTACTTTCTCATTATGATGGAAAAAATAATAAAATTGAATACATATCTCCATTTTTGGTTTAATTTTGAAAGTAGACACTATTTTGAGTTAACTGTGTATAATTTTGCATTTCAAACATTAAAAAATCCTCTTTTCCCTCCAGAAATTAAAGATTACAAGCTGAAAGTGCCACTGCAGAGGTGAATTGAAATGTCCTTTAATAAATAAGGTTAATAGATAAAACACTGAATAAAATAAGTTTTCAGACAGAAAACTGAAAGGCAAAAGTAGGAGCAAAGGTTTTCCTAATATAGAAATTGGCATTTTTTATGTTTAAACCAATTTAAAAAACTCAAAAATAATCAGTGCTGACAGCATGCAAAGTGTTTTGAAAAGCGTTCTCCTAAATCTTCACAAATTTTAGATTTAATTAAGCTGAGTTAACTTCTGCAATATTTGCCTACCCAAAGCAAAGTCCTTCTGACGTGATAGCAAACATTTTACGAAATCTTTCCTCCTTACTGGATGTCAGCATGTAACTATTGTTTAATATGGGACACTCGAGAAGAGAAGAGCTCTATTTAAATAACCCGAACAAACTCTGATAAAGAAAAGTAATATATGATTCATGTAGAACTAAAAATTTCATATGTCTTTTGATTTGTTCCTAGAGTATGGGTTCAAACTGTCTAAAATTGTTAATCTAAATGTTGAACTGGAATGCTCTCACATCTTCCCACATGATTCCTAATTCACATCAAGGCTGGAGAGTATTTCCAGCTGCTGCTGCTATGTTAATAGGACCACTGTGAATGCATATCATTTTTAAAAGTCATACATATAAAAAGAAGTATAGGTAATACTTCCAAGATAATTTCATCCAGCCCTGCAGTGACTTTTTTTTGCTTTGGAAGTTGTACTCAATATTCTTTCTTCTTACTAACAATGAAATAGGTCACATTAGGATGCCACATGTCAATGGTGTCCTACTAATATTTGCTTAAATACACACACTTGGAGTAAAGAAGGGTGAGAAGGTGCTATGGAAGGATTACTAAACATCATCTGTAAACATACTTAGCAGGCATGAAGTCTCAATCTTTCATCCTGGCACTTATAAATATTTTATCTTCTTTCCCTGATTCATGCAACAATCTCTAAGAGGGTGAAGCGAAATACAGTGCTGCCAGATCACAATCTAAGCTGCCCATGAGTTTGTTGAGCTACAACTTGTGCAGTGTGCATGGGATAAATGAACACCTCGCAGGTTAAAAATTCATTTTTGTAAATCTCAAATCATAATGGTCTGATAACAGAATTATTATTAGCCCAGGTCTGCTTATTACAGGGAGAAAAATAGAAGAGAATAATGAAACAAAAAATATTACTGTGGAAAAATCTTCTGAAGTAGCAGTTAAAATTGAGTCCACACATTTACTAGTATCAACACCTTATTTTTGGTGTTATCACACCCTTCCTTTGGGAGAAGACAAAGGCTTACAGTGTAAGTTGATGACTGCTTCCTTGTCTTCTCAAGAAGCATGATGTTGGTTTTCTTCCTCCGCTCTAAGGTCTGTACAGCACTATTTTGATGCACTTTCTAACATGTTCTACATATTGCTCATGCCACTGGTTTACAGTTCCACAGTACAACCAAATTCCCCATACATAGCATGTTTTAACATATTGGATACTTCTCCTCTGTTCTCCTTGCAATCCCTGGCACTGGTTTTGACCGGTCCCAAGGCTGCATTTCTGTGGTGACCGGTGACTGACCGCATGGAGTGGTTTATAGCAATGGGGCCTCTAGTATAATTTAAAAGGCTTTACTGTCATTCCCTGTCCCCTCTACCCTACATTTTAATCCAGGGTCAAACATAGTTCATTCTATATAGAATAGCATTATTATATTATTGCCTATTATTAGGCAATTTATGTAACAATAAGCATCATACCACAAAATTGCACAAAGCTAAGCAAAAGATAGACCAAGCCATTCATGGTCATCTTCTCATTAGGTATTTGCTGTAGCAGCTAAACAAGCTAAAACAAACTTCCAGGAAGACTGAGACAAGGCCCAGACAGAGCCTGATAAACCTGAAGCAATGCTTAACACAAAGACCAGTGACATTTTTCTAGTTATGGCAACTCCTATATATGGAGCCACAAGGCTAAATTAATGAAACATGGATAGTAGTGGGAAGCTAAATCCAACATGTTCTCCTGCAACTCTGATAGACCTATTCCAGACTATGTGCAGTGGCATTCACTGCTACTGATGTTGGGAAAGTGGTGGTACCGATGCAGGCACAGATTATAACATTCTCCAGTAGAATATTTTGAGCATGACATCCAAAATTTTCCCAAAAATCTTCAAGAGAAGGAACACCAGTGTCTGAAACCTCAGTCCTAAGTACAATAAGAATTAAAATCTTTAGACTTTATTTCACAATACCAAAAATTGAAATACAAAACATAAAGGGATTCAGTGTTACTCCCACCAAACAAAGGATCAGTTACAGCATCTTAAAAGTACTCTGCAAACATTTAAAATTTCAAAGTTTTTAGAAGTCTATGAAATGTTCACTGCAACAAGTTATAATCTTTACAGGAAAGGAGAAATAAAGCACATTCAGCAATTCCTGTTGGAATTACAGCACCACCTAGTGTGCTCTGGAAATGCTCCTAAGTGATGCCTTTTTAGTTTTTATTTATGTTTGCCTTTGGAATTGAAATCAAGTCATTATCATTTTGTTTTTCATAATTATTGCAATTTGTTTCATCAAATTGCAGTCTGAGTTTCATTAATTGATTTTGATTCTATCAAAACATCACTAGAGGAAGAGTTACATAATGTTATACTAATTCCCACTCCAGATGCCAAGAAACTACTAATTTCATTTCCTAATGAAAGATCTACAAGACCTTCTTTTCCTCCAACCTTCTTTTAAAGGAGGTGAACATAGCTCTTCAGGCATGGAAGGAAGAGACTGTGTGCAGAAATTAAGATGGCCCAGCAGTGGGAACAACTACCCTCATAAACACCCAAACTTGGGCTCTCCAGGTTTGCAGACTTCTCAAGAAGTGCAAGGACACCCTCTTCTTTCTGGTTATTGTGAGAGGCTATGGAATAAGCCCTGTACTATGCAATGAATTGTTGGGGTTTTTTACTCCCCCGCAGGACAGAATATTCCTGATTAACCCTGGGCACAATTTGATAATCATGCTTGATAACGGTAAATTACCTTTCCTAATATTTTTCTCTGATTGCTGTGCATATACAGGGGAGAACAGTGAAAGGTCTGGATAGGGAAGGTAGGTTATTTATTTACATACTTATCAAGATGGAGAAACAGTGCTAGATTTAAAAAGGAAGAGCAGACACAGTGATTGAGCAAGCCTCTGAATTTTCACATATTTGTGAGGTCACAGCTCACTTTTACCACCTGATTACTTTCAAATTTCAAATGAAGTCGGTGGGAGGTTCTTGCCTGATTTCCATAAGAATGATCAGAAGGACTGGAAAACCTCAGCCTTTTCAAGCATTCCGTAACATACCTGTTTATGCACTATTTAAATATATTTAAAAATTTAGAAATTGAAAAGACCCACTAAAATCGAACACGCAAAAGCAAATTTGAAGTGGTCTGAACTAATCTATGCCATCGCTAAAAGGGAGTAGGCACACGCCTGCACGAGACATTGCACTGCTCTCTCATACGGTGAATTTGTGGCTGAACGTAACAGACTGCTGCTCAAAAAAAGGCTGTAAGAAGAAAGAGTCACCATGTAGAGCTTTACTGTTACTGTACATTGTTCAAAGCTGAAGACAAAGGTAGTCAGATTAGGGAGTTTGCTCTAAAGAAGGACAAAACCACTTGCAAATGGTAGGAACTACCTCTGTCTGTGCAGTCATCTTCTGATAAGGGCACCTTTCCAGGAAACAACACATCCCCATTACTGATAAGCTATGAGTGGGCTATAAAGGGACCAGTCTCCTTCCCCTCTTTGGTAAATGCGTATCTGTGCTGAAAAGATTCAAATATTTAATGCACAAGTGACAGCTTGATTGTGTGACCTAACAAGAAAGACATTTCCCATGGGAAGCTCTGAGGTCTTGTTTTTGTTCGATCTGTCCCTCGTGCACTCGTTTTCAGTGCCTCTAAGTAAAGTGCTCCCAAGAATGGCTTATGAGGAAACCAGAAATGCAGTCTCCTCTGTCCAGTGGGATTTACTTCATCACAAAGCTGAAGATCTTCAACTTTCTTAAGAATAAACATATGTCATTTATTAAACCTTAAATAAATAAAGACCAAAGACAGCCCAAATATATAAGGGGGAAATTGCAAACCTGACTGTAATTGCGTTCATCATAATCAGCTTTACCTAAATTACTTATTTTTCATCACTGATCGTAAATTTCTGGAGCAACAGTATTCCACCATACTGTTAGATGCTTTAATGCAAAACTTTTTATACATTTCCAAAATTTATGTTGGCAAGCTAAAATGATCCTGAATTTCATAACCTAGCAGGAACACAGAATGACAATTACAATAGTACTTGTAATTCAAATTTAAGAAAGGATTCTAGGAAGTTCATAAAGAGTTGCTCTTGAGGTTTTTTATTGGACAAGAAGTCCAGCAGGTCAAAAAGATATAATAAAATATAAAAAGAAACTATAATTAAATTTTTTTGTTAGCAACAAAATAGAACCATGTATATTACTTATGCAGAGTAGCGAATCACACTGACATCTGGCTTCAATCACACACAGTACATATGGGAGCTGACTGGAGATGTCTCCCAACGCTGTAGACAGTGACATGACAGCTTGGCTTTACCTGAACTACCTCCGTGTCCCTTCACAGACACTGAAAGGGTATGTTTTGTGTTACCCATTTTAGAATGAGATTAGCTGTGCCATAGAATGCCTATTTATTTATTCTGCCTATAAATGAACTCAGATGACTGATTCTGATTATGATATTTGTATTATGGTTGTCAATATTTGGTCAGTTATATCCAAAAACAAATGTCGTTTCTCATAGTAAAGTACCATTCTCACAGCAGAAATAGTAACTTTTATATCTTCAATATATGCATGTCAACATCTGTAACCTGGGAGTGAATATCTTAACCATGAATTTTACCTTACACATTATTAAAATGACTTAGAAATACTAGTTTGAATCTGTAGAGACAATTCCCAATAACAGCATTATTTCTACAGGCCTTTTTTTGTTTCCTAACTGTGGATCTCTGGAAACTCTACACAGCATGCTGTGCTGACAGCCTCATTGGCGTGTTCCTTTTGTGCTATCGTGATTCATGTAAAGGATCACAGGACAAATTAAACAGCAATATCTTGCTCTCATTAAAAGATAACAAAATTGCCTAGTTTTGTTTAAAAATATATGTATAAAAATTAAGAGATTAATTGACTTCAATGGTCCATGAGTACCAAATCTTTGAGCCTCCAAAGATTTTTAAAACTAATGTGTTCTAACATGAGGGAATATTGGAATATTCTCCCACGGTGGGAAGGAGGAAAAAAAGAAAATCACACCCCAACAACACAAACTCAACATATTTTGGGAAATGGAATGAAAATTATCCTTATGTTTTAAATATAACAAATACAAGGGTTCAGAACAGCAACATAATTCCAAATATAGCAATGTTTAGGAAAAATAATTTAGAAGATAGAAATTATATTCAATATTTTAAAATGTAATTTTTCTTTTATCTGCATTGCTATCCAAATTTTATTTCAAGTGAGGATTTGGAGAAAAGGAATTGTCTGAAGTACTAAGTAGGTGAAGAAGGCCACTTGTTCAGAAGCTGATAGGCAACAATTCATAAAACAATAAGAAAATATCTTTCATTGAATACATGAAGAAGGAGTTGTTGAGGTGTAAGAAGAATGAAACAATAAGAAAAAAAAATACAATTATACCCACCTAGAAACAGTTATTTAAATTAACATGTCTGGAGACTATGCAATTATATAAAAGGGTGGAACAAAACCATATCCTAATCATATACTAGTACTTTTTTTTTTGAGTTACACTAATATTTGACTCATGGCAAGGCATCAAATAAAGAAAAGTAATCAAAGGAAATTGAAGTAAAAACTGAAAACAGTTTTACAAACAAAATTAACTCTAGCAACAATTTTTATCATGCATAAATGAGATGCATATAGACAATACTCCCTGGAGAACATATTCATCAAAAAAGACATTAGACAAAAACAAAGAAACAGACGTGAAGAGCAAGATAACATTTAGAATTATTTGTGATGATAAAATATTCTCTTAAGTCAAAAGCAAATTATATCCTCCAAGGAAACAGGCCTTCCTATTTATATGTCATCATATGGCATGAAATCAATTTTTTTTTCCATGAAGCCGTGATTACAAAGACCACTTGACAGTTCAGAAACTTGGCAATATTCAACAGTAGTGTAGTATAGTGGCATATTTTAAGAACAGCTAAGGCCCCATTTTTTTTTCAATTGTATTAATTAAAGATAAATTAACCATGAAATGTAATTTAAAAACCCCTTTCTGTGAGCCTTTTTCCACCAAAAGATGTGTCTAGTCTTTGAATCTCAACTAAACTTTTCAAGGGGAACAAATAAAGTCTAAAGAGAGACCATCTTCCCTTGTATACTATTAAAAATATTTTTACTTAAAAGTTAATTTCTCTTAAACTATTCTTCAGTTCCTCACAGATAGGAGAGTCAGGAAAGCAACCTTCTTGAACAGAAAGAGGATATACTGAATTGCGTTGAAATGCAATTATTACATTGCATCAGCTTTCATTTTGAAAATCCAAAAACTGCTTTATTCGTCCAGACATTATTCAATTATTTTCCTAATAATTATTATAATTATTAATGTAGCTCTCTCAGTTCCAGTAGGATATTCAGTATATTCAATTCTTAAAGTTGTTTAATACAGAAGTTTAACAGCGCATTTTCCTGATGGCACAGATTTCTGCAGGAAAGTTGCTTCAAGACAAATTCATCTAGTCTGTAAATTTACCATCCTCCAATTTATCAGCACCCAACAACTCAGAAAATAGTTTTTCTTTGAAGACAACAAGAATAAAATAAAAACTCCAAACACTAGCATAGGCAAAAACTTGGGGCTCTTCCTCCTGGTTTTCTCTTCCAGTAGAAAATGCTGGAGAAGCTGCCTGATATAAATGCCTACTATAAATGCCCATACTTTGCATATATGTGATAAAGCAAAGTCAGCAAAGTAAAACTATGAGCAAAAAGTTAAATTCTAAATGAAATCATGTCATATAATTATTTACTCATAATGAATTAACCATTGCTAAAAGAGGCCTTAAAATTACAATACACCTTTTTCCATCTTAGCACCAGGTTTTTGCTGATGCCTTTGAACTTTCATAATTTTCCAGTTTAACACCCTGACATTTTCTCTAGGTCATACTTGCTCTGTGTCTTGATTTGACCGCTGAGTGGTCTCAATCAAATTCTGAGAGCTTTAAGTTACCCAGTATGGAGTATTTAAAATGCCTACTCCATTTCACCTTCCATCCCTTGCATACCTTTCTATTGAATCATTTGACGAAGTCTACACTCTTATGACAAGTATATTCATCCAGGTCAAACCTACAAGCACGGATGCCACAAATAAGTGAGGAGAATCAGACAGTAGCATAGGAATGAAAAGTCTGTGGGTAGTATTTAAATTCCTCACAGATGTTTCTTTTTCTAGTGTATCCATATGTATGCCTTATGACTTCCTCTCTCAGAAGACAAAAAGCTAGCCTGGTTGCCTTAGAGACAGCTTAGGTACAGTATCAGCTAAAATGGAGCACGCTGCAGGGAACTTGCAGGAAAAGCACACTTAATAAAAGAGTTCATTGCCAATAGCCCACCCAGTATAAACATATGCTGGCAACTGAAGATGTAATTGTCTTTACAATACAACCTATTTTTAACCTGAAGCCCTCTTTTTTTAAACTGCTTAGCTGCATTGCTGAAAGATGGATCATCTGTGACGACGCACTAAGTACCTGTTAAAACATGTTTTTACTTGTAGACATTCTGGTCATTACTGCGTAAAAGAAGATAAGTATTGATTTGTAAATAAAGCCTGGAAATGTATCAGTGGGAGGTGTATTTGACATTCTGGACCTGCGAGTGTTGCTGTGAAATATTTCCCGTAGGGCACATGACAGTTCCATAGAAGACAAGAAAATTTAAAAATTCAAAAGTACTGTTGCAATCACGTATTACAAGAATAAAACTGAAATCAAGCTTACTAAAAATGAAAACAAGAAAGAAGCAGCAAAAAATCCAAACCAAAATATTAAAACAAAACAGGAATACAATAATGAATCCAAACTGAGTTAATTCTTATGAAACACTACCCTCATAAATATGAGGCACACAGCTTTCTTCCCAAGACCTTGAGTTAATTCCCTAAGGAATGCTATTTACCAAATGATTTATTCTTTAGAATAAATATATCAAGAAGTTCAGTTTTTCTAGTGGTTGATTGCCCACAAAAAGTTTTCAGATAATTGACCTAAGGCATCTTTCAGCCACTTACTAATTAGGAGTCAAAAAACACCATAGGGCTTTCTAAAAAAAAGAAAAGCAACTTAAAAGAAATGAAAAGCTGTATCTTGAGTAAGACGAAAATAAGACACCAAAAATGTTAAACTACTGTAAGACAATTTGACCAGCTTGCAGAGGACTCACTGCTGAAGGAGAAGCTACAGATTTTGCCATTGGCTCAAAAGATTCTGCCTTGCCAAACTCATCTGGGTTGCAAGTGAGTCAAATGGCCTTAGTCCATGGCTTGTAATCAGCCAAATGTAAAGGAAGGCAATAGTTCCAGCTGAAGAAGAAATAAAACAAAACAAACTTTAGAAATACTAATGGCAACCTACATTAATATCAGCCCACATCCACCCATAGATTTGCTGTAGTAATTGAAAATGTTTTTAAAGAGCAGATAAAAAGTAAACAAAAAAACCCAATGAAACAAATTATGTCTGTTGTTCTGAGTGTTTCAGAGCTTATGGCTTTTGAAAGGCAAAACGTAACTGCCTATAAACCATCTTCTGCAACGTCTCAAAGAATGAATGGAACTATGTTACAGTCTTTCCTTTTGCACCTAAATTGTCAAAATCTCGGTGAGAGCTGCTTTTGGCTGGCTAGATTGACATAGGCAAAAAACCGCCTGCTAGCTCTAGAAATGCTGGCTGGGAGAAAAGGAGGAGAAATCTATTTTAACCTACCTGAAATATTTAACTTAATTCAATATGTAACATTTCAATGCAATTTTTATCTTAATTTAATTTTCCCCCTTTCTTCCTTTATTATCAACGTTAGTTGACTTCTAAATGAGAAACGAACATTTCAAAATGAAAAAGACTATTCATTTATCCCAAGAATAAATTAAGAGAAACATTTGCATTTTGTATTTTGGTTTCCATCATTAAAAGAGTCACAAAATTTGTTTAAAATTCTCCCTTAAAAATGTTAAAAGAGCAACCCTTTTTAGACAGTTCTACATGCTAGAGTCTAGTTCTTCTGTCACAGGCCATTAGAAGACAGGAAAACAACAACTACAAATTAAATCCCATTGAAAATTTAAATAGATTTAATTCTGCTCTAAATATTTATTTATTTTTGCTGTAAATAAAATCTAGTTATTAAGTAATATCTGATATTTATCAGTAATTGCCTGGACTTATTTAAGGATATTTGCTGTTTAATTTTCCCCTTGAGAAAATACATATACTTGATGGAAAGAATGGGTCCTGCTGTTTTTCATTATTTTTCATAAACCACCTAAGGCATGAAAGCTTACTTATCTGTCAAGTAGACTCAGACATACTATCATTTTTAAAAATTATAAGAAAAAGTATTTTTAAAAAGAGGAAATGCATATTTGGTTCACACTCATACTGCTGAAAATGTAGGAAGAATACTTCTGAAAGTCTTGCAGCTCACATTTCATTAATTCTAATCCCACAAAAATCAATGGATATTTTTCACAAACTTCAATTTCTTGCTAATACTACTATTATGCAAGCTCAGATTTTGCATTCCTATGTGTATCTGATATTTCAGCTGTAAAAAAAAAATGCTTTTTAAAATATTTGCTGCAACTTGGAAGGAAGTAACGATCAAAAAACCCCAAACATGTCTTTGAAAAAGTTTTTGCTTAAAATATTTTGTAATTTATATATAACATTTTGGTCCATAAAAACTCTTTTCTTCCATGACAATTTTTCTCAATTTTAAGCTTAGACTAATCCCTTACTTCTGATCTGTGCCTAACCACCCAGCTTCTCCCTGCCAGCCTTGCCTATTTCTCTACTGAGCCATCATTTGCTTCATGTCTTCTTCAAATGAGTTTCAGTACCAGACTCCCAAAAAAGCCAAACAAAATCCCTCATTCCACATGGAGATATCAACAACGTTGACATTCCAGGACAGAGTTGGGTAGAACGTCTTCATTGCTGTAATGAGCATCAGTAATGGAAAGCATCACTTAGCACCAAGTAACCCTTCAGTTTATTGATCCATGGACTTTTCCAACGTGTAAATACCTGGTTGTGGGTGTGCTGTTGAAAAGGTTAACAGAAGTTCACTTCTCTCTACTATTAGATGCAGAATTTAATGAGAGACTGTCCTAAGTGTTATTACCACTGATACACATCTATTTAAGTAGCGGCACATTACATCCTGCAAGATCAAGATCTCAGGAGAAATTTTCCAGTCAAGCATGAAGTATTTAGCATTTCACCCTAACTGTGCCCATCTAGTGAATCCACTGCAAACATCCAAGTGTAGAAAAGTCTCAGTTTACCAACCTGGGCTTGTAATTGACAGAGGAACACCACACCCATTTCCTTTCTTATTTATTTATTTTTGAAGCACTAAACACTCCACCCTCTGATTCCCAGCAAAAGAATCTGACAATAGACTTTCAAACTGCATAGACGTTTCAGAGATATTTAGAGCCAACAGCGTGCATTTATCATTACCTATAATTTCTTAATTTATTTATGGATAAAGTTGGTTAACACCCTAATGGGGATTGAGCTGCTCGATTAAAATGTCACAATAGCCAGAGAGAGCTGCCAAGTTCCAGTACCATTTTTATTCTAAAATTATTTTCTACTACAGCGCAAGCTAGTTAGACGGATATACTAACTATAGCTAATTTCAAAGTAAAAACTGATACATTTCCCAAATCTGAAGCTTTTAAATTACTTGAGTATTTGAATCAAGTCAATATATACATAAGCATAATTTTTTTCTCCTATTATCATTCAGATGCCTCTGTGCGGGTTCGATCCCCATAAGGCCATTCACTTAAGACTTTGATTCAATGATCCTTCTGGGTCACTTGCAACTCAGAATATTCTATAACTTCTGTAATTAATAGCAGGCTTTGTCTATCAAATAATTTTTTTAATTTCTGTTGAAAAAAAATTCTGAAACAACACAGAATATTTCAACATTGTAATGTTTCAAAATTATTATAATATTATTATCAAAGAAAAAATGAGTGGAATAGAATAGGTGGTGCTCAATTTACTTTTCTTACTCAGACATGAGGATATGCATAAGAATAGCAAGCAGAGCTTTTGTCAATCAGAATTACTTTGCTCATCTCCAATTAGTTCTTTCACAAAAAAAAAAAAAAAGAGGACATAGGTACTACTTTTTGTTAAGACGCAAGAAAGAAGAAATGCTGACTGAAAACGTGCATCAAAACAAGCTTGCATTTGGAAGTTTTGCTTTGACACTGTTGATATGGAGGTATGTGTGTACATGTGTTTAAGATACATGAGAAAGAAAACCAGCCCTTCACCCTTACCCTGACAGCCCCTCAAACCCTGAGAGACAGCCGTGCAAAGAGTCTTTTATCAGTACATCTGGAAGCGAGCAGGAAGTACCAGCCCACTGGACCTCCACCTATTACTTGTTTGACAGCTTTGGGTTAATGTATGAGCAAGCAGACAATGGGCAAACATGATGGGGTCATCCTTAATGCAGACAAATGAAATCTGATAAAACACAGGATTTTACAAGGCTGCTAACGAAGGCCCTCAGGAAGCAATGGAAGGAAGACACGCACTATACAGTGCTCTTTCTCTACTTTAAAATGTCTTGCAACAGGACTTGAAATTTTAGACCAAACAATTTGCAGGTGAACTCCCTTCAAGCACTGAGGACAAGAGAATATGACATCCCATTTCCTTCTACTCTTACAAGTAAAATCCACAGCTCAATTCCTGAGGGTAGAGGTCTAGAGGGAAACAAAGGAAATGAAAAGAGATCTCAGCCAATTTAGGTACTAAGCCTCAGTTTTCCTTAGGGTTATACCTAATACAGTCAGTAAAATCAGTGCAGTATTCTCTGGGACTGCCCTGTTCAGAAACAGAGCCTTAAAAAAAACCAATCAGAACCTCCCCTGCCCCACCCCCCACTACACACAAAACACCCAACCAAACAGAGCAACAACAACAAGAAACCCTTCCAAAACTAACCAAGCAACCCCAAAACCCCACAAAATTCTAAATTCTCACTGTTTCAGGAGCCATAATGTGACCAGATTAGCTTATCTAACATCAGTGACAACTGACTTTAAGAAGTTGCTCCAATATTGCCCAGTGGGAAAAAAGGCAACAAAGAATTTTCAGGAAAATATAACCCACTCAATAAATCATTTATAAAAACCCAGGATGGAGGACTTTTAGTTGTCTACATATATACTAATCAAAGAACATTTGGCATGTGTGTTAGATTTCTCTGTGCTTCAAGTCAGTCAAGTGTAATCAATGGTTTCCAGAGACACAAAAATGTTCTATAGCAATAACATTTTGGTGTGAGGCTTTTTCTACGATAAGAATAGTGTATAGAAGATAAACAAAATAAAAATAACTAAACAACAATGTAAAACAAGACTAAAAATTTTTCTGTCTAACAAATCACAGATACCAGAACAGCTTAGAGTTTATGCATATTTGAGATGGGATAAAAAATACTGTAGAATACACAGAATATATATAAAGAAATATTTATACATATGTTAAATTACATATAATAATATGTACTATACATACATTTTTCTATGCATGTAATTACATAAATGTAGTTAATGAATTTTGATTATTTTAATAGAACATTTGTTCTGCTTTTACATTTGTAAAATCAAAGTGACTGGAGAAATCAAACATTGTCAACTACTTCAGTATATGGAAGGTGTTATGGTGAAAGATCCTAATGAAATAAAGGAGATTGAGGTGAATCTGAAGTCAGAAATTAATTACTGTACTTGATGTCTTTTAACTATATATTCTATGAAAACCTACAAGATAAGGAAATACTAACAGAAAAATAGAAATTTGTCCAGTTTTAACACCATAAAAATGTATACATGTGCCTAAGTACGTAATACTATGTGTTGCACAAATAAAGCGTTGTATGTATACATTGTATGTATAGCAATTTCAGAAAGGGTACACAAAAAAAGGTACAGAGAAAGCATGGTTAAGGGTCCACTAAATAACTAAAAGCCCAGCTTTTTTAGAGGAAAATTAAGTTAGGAAAGCTATAATGCACCGATATGAACTCACAACTTCTTTTCTGTTGAGCAAAAAAGTAGTCTAAATCAACAATTAGTCAACATTACATATAGGAATTTCTATTCTGTGCAATTTCCAGATTTTGTTTCTCCCAAAATTCATTGCCTTCCTTGTGATCTGTCATTTCGTAATCGTTTTATTGATTTGATTTTCTTTTATTTTTATTTATGTATAATGGACCACTGTTCGTTTTTGACCTAGAAAAACAACAAATTACATGCCATTTTGGAGCTGCAACTGATTAAATATTTATTTTCTCTAGAAAAATTTTGAAGTCTGAGTTTTATTGTAACCTGACATATCCTTGCAAACATGCAAGCACTCTTTTAGAGTGTTTGATTTTTCTCTACATTCTTATTTGATTATGTTCAGGTTTTGACTTTCATCTATTATTCTCTGGCTGATCAGGTATTATAAGACACAGCCTGTTTTGATTAAATGATTATTTAAAAAATAAACCTGATTTATACTGAAATTTTATAGAAGCTTCTTGCTTTCATATTTTATGTATTAAATTCAGCTTTGATAAATGCCAACTCACAACTGGTTGTAAAATAGAAACATCAAGTCAGAAAATACATATTTCTTATAAAGAACATTACAGGTGGGGTTGTGTCTTTCTTTTAAACAAATTGATAACATTTCCATGAAAATGAATAGTTTTTACTCACAAAGATTATTAAAAAAAAAAAACACCAACTTATTTCGTACAGAAATATGCCAGAGTGAAAAAAAGTTGAAGTTAAAAAAAGTTTTGTATGATTAATATATGATAACATCTGCAAGGATACATCTGAGCATTCAAACATAATTTATCCTTCTGCCAACCTTCTGCCAGACTTTTGCTGCTTCTTTACTAAAAGAAGAGACTGAACAAGAAAATCTCTCTTTAGAAAGCCACAAGACAAACCCACAGCAATTGACTCTGCCAGCTGAGAAGTACCGGTGGTGTTCTCAAATAAAATGAGGTTTCTCTGTTAAAAATAAGAGCCATGAAATTATTCAGACCATTTCTGGAACCTTTCTAGAACAGGCTGATGAACTTGGCCTGGTCAGCCTTCCAGCTGCTCCCACCATTACTTTGCTGCCAATGGCACGACAATTACTGAAACGGAGTGCACTTCTACAAAGTAATTCTTTAGTAATTTCCAGTTTACTCAGAACTTCTGCAGCAATGCTAGAAATGAGCTTGGGTAAAGGACAACATGGAAAAAAAGTAACCAAAATAAAAGTAGAGAAAAAAAAAACCCAACACATTACATGAAGAAAAAGACTGCAGTCTTCAAAGGAGGATGAGAGGGAACACCAATGCTAATGTATTGAGACAAACCATTTCCAGAAAATAACTCTCAGGCCAGGTCCTTTGACAAGTTCAGTAATGTTCAATTTTATAATATTATTCTTAAGCGCTGGCAAGGACCTCAGTATTGAGACCAAAATAAACAAAAGTTAGATATCTAAATAGATACCTAAGCTACCGAGTAAGTGCCATTTGATTGATGTACATGGCAAGTATCTGTCAGGTACATAAGAAGAACTTGCATAAAAACTTGAGTTTTAAAATTGTCGTCATAATTTTGCTTTAAAAGGTGTATCTGACCGATGTTTTTACTTCACTGCTTTTGAAAAGAAAAATTCTTTGTGCATTCTGAGCATGCAGTATACTAAAAATAATCTCCATGCATCTTTTCAGGACTACTCAGACATCCCCTTAGTTTAGCTAAGTTAATTAGCTAGCTTTTTAATTTGAGGTCACAAAAATAGTATAGCCATAATGCATGTTTTGGAGCAGATAGTCAGCGCTTTCAGATTTCTGTATGCAGTTAAGACTAATTAGAACAAGAGGTGGAAAAAACAGAGAAAGCTTTTTTCATTTCATCATGGTTCAAATTAATTAGTTTAAGAAAACAGTCAATGTACATAAATTCAGATACTTCTCTTCAACCAAGTTATACCTTTACAATACAGACAAAATATAGGATTTTAGACTACATAAAGAGTTCCAACAACTTAGGTGGGTGTTTGCACAAGGGAAAAGAAAATTGCGCACTAAATCTTGATTAGGGCTCATCATTATAAAGGAAAAATTTATGATGATTAGGATATCCTGCCTCCACCCTCTCACGTAACTCTGCTTGCCTACCTAAACAAATAAAGTGTTGTATGATTTACAATTCTTGAAGCTAATTAGCCTTCTCTTCATGTTTCCTTTCAAACTGTAAAAATGATTTTAAAACTTTTTAAGATGTTCATTTTTGTTTGATTCTTTAGAGATACAAAGTGAAACAACACTGTGTAAACTCTGTATGTAGGAAAATGTGTCAATGATTTAAAATGCTACAGCAGCCAGAGAATTGTTGAACATTTCAAATATTGTTTTAAGGGTATACCAATATTTCATGTAAACCGTGTTGCAATATCAACAAGTGATATCTCATCTGATCAAAATAAAATGAGAAGCATTATATAGGTGTGTTTGTGAGAGAGGGAGTTATAAAAATGCAGTTCTTAAATAAATTATATTTTAATTTATGTAAATTTATCAATATTTAATATGCTTATGACAGTCTAAAATTATTAATTTATCTGATTTAAGATCAGATTCCCATACTGTCTGGGTTTTGAGGAGTCCACCTAGAGAAGAAAACCAGTTACTGTAAAATGAAAATTTAGGAATGAATGTTGATTTAAAAACTTTCCTTGCAATAGAGTAATTTGTGTTTCTGGCTTTATTAAATGCCCCAAAAGCCAGAATATTCACGATGATTTTAAGAAGCAGGCTGAAGAGCCAGCTTCTTTGCAACATGATGTTATGCTTCAAAAGTTTCTCAAAATTGTTTTCTTGGTAACTAGTGACAACATGGGCTTGGAATACGGGTCCACCAAAATATCACCCTTTCTTTTTGCTAATGGTGAGTTGGTAGCAACTTTGTAAAAAAGTGTTTAGTTGCTCCTCGGGCTGAATAAAGTTACCACCTATTCCTGCATAATAGAGAAAGAAATGCCTCGGAAAACTCACAAAATTTTCACTTTATTAAACAGATTCCTGTCTCTTACAAAAATATAGTTATTTGAAAAGGTTAAGGTCAGAAGCAAATCAAATAAATTGAAACAGTTTAACCGTGAGTTAGGATTTTACTGTTGTCTTCGCAATCATGTTGGTCATTTGCTACACAGCTTCGGTGGGTAGAGAAGATTTATCAGACTCAACTCTCCCCACCATCAAACTTAGACTATACAGTATCATGGTTTCCAAGCTACAGTTTGGATTTAAAAGAAAGGAAGGTAATTTTCAACACCTACTCAAGTGCAAGACATTGACACATTTCAGTACTAGGTAGATGAACATCAGTGACAGCCATCATGACTATCCTGATGTTCTGACAGAAACAACATCTTTCAAACAGAACTTCTTAGCCTGAGTAAGAGCTTATTTCAAACGGAAGTGACGGTAGTTCTCAGACAGGGAAGATGCAGATCTTTATCTTTACAAGCTCAAGTTCAATTTCAGGTTCTCAAAGACTATCCAGCTGTAATTGCTACAATGATTTTACATTACGTAATTCTTGAATTCCTGAAAGAATCTCCTGTGAACCCAAACACTTTTAATCCAGTAACATACTAACTTAATTTTTATACTTGGAGGCAGTTTAGCATGATATTCTGGGCCTGCTAAATTTAGATCCAGTTTCTGATGTTAAAATTTCAAATTAAATCCTTATATTTATCACCTAATAGAAACTGTCCTTTGAACATTCTAGGCTTTTTCCTAACTTGAAAAAACAAACAGTCCTAGAAATCTATCCAGCTTCAACAGTGCAAAATGATAGAAGATTAATCTTTCTGAGTCTCAAAAAACATCTGCGTTTATTATACTTTGGAACAGGATAGCAGTGTCTTTCTGGTTATGATATAAAAAACAATCTTCTTGTATTTTGCATGCAGTGTCTCTCTAACATCATTATATATTCTTGTGAAATTTTCAAAGAGCAATATAACATCATGACATTTATTTTTTTACTACCACACTAGTAAGGTTTTTGGTTTGTTATCTAACTGAGAAAGAGCTAACTAGCTGAATATCAAAACATACCTACTACTTCATAACCTGCAAAAGGTGGCTGATTACAATCATCCTGTGCATAAACCAAAACTAATTACTAGATTGAATATTTAAGGAAACAACTACTGTAGTGTGGTTAACTAGAAAATAGGCTGAGCTCTTCCTGTGTTTTGATCTTTCGGCCTATCCAAGTCATCATTTAAGCAGGACACTGCCAAAGCATTTAATAGTGCAGGCACATCCTAATCAAAGACAATGTGAATGAAACATTAAAAGATATTAAAATTACTTAATCAGTAAAATGAAAGTTTCTGTCCCATAGAGGAATGCAGACATTTCAGGTCTGGTGATTTGATTATCTTTACTGTCTTTCTGGCCTTATTTCAAAAATTCATTATCTCAGTATCAGATGAAATAAATCTGAAAGGGAATAGACATCCTCTTCAATTTAGTTTGTTTTGGCATAGCATTCAGTAAAAGACTTTCATTTACGTATAATGTGATTTGATAAAACAAGTTGCAGTTACTGCACAAAACGTGCTATCATTCTCACTCTTTAAATCCAGCCAATAATTTTTGCTTTTCATAAACCCACAGATTCCTTTGTTCCCCTCTGAATTTGCTTCCTAATCATTCATTTTTTAGTGAAAATACAATTGCTACAGAAATCACAGCTTCTGAAAACATGTAACTTAGAAAATACTAGGCACTTTATCAAAAAAAAAAAAAAGAAGAGGAAGAGGATTTTAGCTCAGATTGGTTTTAGAGGTTATAAATAAAAATAGTTACAGAAAAATTGAATTTTACAGGGCCATAATATAGTTAGCTAATAATTTTAAAAATACCTATTTCAAACAACAGTACAAACACCTTAAATTTAGGTATAATGTAGGAGATCTAATAAAAAAAAAAAAACATTTTAGGATCAAGGGCTGAATATGACTGTGACAAGTAGATAACAATACACAAAAGCAAATATCAGTGACACGGTTTTCTGAAACTTTTACTAATAAAACAACTTCAAAATGAAGTTATAGAAAGTCTTATTACAAAGAACACAAGAAATACCTTTCTGTCTACCTGTCTGTTGATGCAAAAGGACAATCCAGGGTAAAAAAAATGCTTTGTTTCTACTGTTTTACCCAAACAATGAATTTTGACCACTTCTCCCCTTTGGAAAACAGATTCTTAGCTAAGAATGTCAGGACCATTAAAGGATCTCATCCTTTAGAACAGTAGGCTGATACACAGCATGTTTCCCAGTGTCCTGATTCCATAATAACCCTTTAATGCTTAAATCCAGAGACATTATTCTGTCTGAAGCCCTGCCAGACTTACCAAGCATTGCTGCCATGGCTAGCTGGAAAATGTAATGCCGTACAAAGCAAACCACTTTTCTGCTCCCAGCACTACTGATACCAATAAGCCTTTGCCTGAAAAAAAGTAATCTCCTTCTAGACTCTCTGCATTAATTAATGGTTTTAAAATAGTTCACTGGTGTTGAACAATGAAGAGCAACAGCCACTCATGTAGGTTTTATGGAGAACCATCATTTTAGCCTGTGTTCTTCTCATGAGTTGCAAGAAGGATGAGAGTGAAAACAGTGTAAACCAAGAACTGAAATTCATGGAAACCAGCTGGAATGAGCTGCATTGTTCTGCCAACATAAAATTCTTTAAATAAATCTGAGGAGATCCCTTTGAGATTTTTTATAAAATTTGGATGATCCTGGGGTGGACAAATAAATTGTAATGTTATTGTTCAGAAGATTGTAAAAAAGAGATAAGTCAACAAGATTCCAGTTTCAAAAAGGTGGTTTCTAGAGATATGAACAGCGAAACACCAGAACAAACTGTCTAGGGATACGGGAGTTAGTTCTGTGTCCAGATGGATCTTAACTATTCATTAGGGGAGACACGATACTTGGGGTAAGAGAACACACAAAACCGTTGACGTGCTTTGAAGGCCTAATTTCTATATCTTCCTATTATTTCTGTTGTAGAATAAATTCCTTTAAAAATTAAAAATACAGACTGCTTCTGACTCGGTTGCAAGAAGCAGCAAAACAAGTTTTACTGGTCGCCAAAGCAGTAAATCTACTTTACTGCTGTAAAATTTATCTAGGTTCAGCTCTGGAAGTTAATTTCTCGGATTCTTTTTCTGGTTATTTGTATCATGTGTCCATTTGCAGCATTTCTAACACAAACGCCATAGGACAACACAATTTGCTGAGAGGGCGTCTAAGTCTAGCAATATTTACATATATCTTCTGTTACCTTCTGGAAAATCTAGTCAAGAAAAAAAGAAAAGTAACGAAGCATCTTCTCTCTATATAGACTCCTAAGATGCTATAAATGCTATAAAGAAATAAAGCTGCTAATAGATGAGCTCCCTCTCCCTCAGTGATCAGACAAGGTTCAAGACATTACTTTTAATATACTTCCACTTACTTTAATGTCTTCTGTGAAACAATATTTCACTGACAAAAAAATGTAAACCAAATGTTTTATTTTACTTTTATTAACTACTGACTGCAAATTCAAACAGCTTTAAACCAATACACCAACCCCCCTAATATCTAAATATTTCAACATAGATTCTTTTGTGGAGGAATGTTAAATTTAACAGTGTGCATCAACAATATGAAATTGCAAGAAGAATAAAAACGTTATATGCGTGTGAAATTACTTCCAAATCTAATACTACAAAGCGAGAAAATGAAAAGTAAAATTTACACTGAAAAGAAATCTAAGTACATAAAGAAAAAAATACACAGTAAAGCAGTGACATAACTTCTGGATCACATTCACACAAGTGTTCTATACTGCACTTACTTTACAGTGTTCTTTTACTTCAGTTCCTACTGTCTAAAGATATTTTCTTTTTGTTTTACTTTCTTCTAGTGAAAGTCAGTGTCCCTATATCTTCCAGAATATATCATAAACCAATTTGACAATATCAAAAAGAAACTGAGATCAGCATTTGAATCATATAGAAAACTATATTCAATAGAAGGGAGTAATATTTATCTTTATAAACCCACATGTTGTTGAAAGAATAAGACCCTTCATATTCTTTTAATAGCACCAGACATATATACTGGCTAAATGGCTTGCTATTGGCAGAACACTGTAAAGCTTAAAACCAACTGAGAATGGAGTAAATGTTAATCTAACTAAAAATATTGTATATTATAAAAGACTATTTCCACAAGTTTATATGGGATCAGAAATTCAGATTAAAACAATTATTACATGTGATCTACAAGAGCAAGCTTCTGTATTGACACCTATTTGCCATATCACTCAATGATTTTTCAAAATGAATTATTAATATGAAATATATATACCATTCATATAAAGAAGTGTTATGATTTTAATTTTTCCTCAAACTATCAATGTTAATTAACTGTAGTTTTGGATGTGTTGACTGGAGACTCTTTGTTTCATTCAAGACTTATTAAAATCAGTGGCAAACTGTTCTTGGATTACTAATATATACAATAGGACTAGTTCCAAGATCCTCTTCCAAAATTTAAGATTAAGGCTTTAAGTTTCTATCACTATCCTTAACCTTTACACCACCACAGAGTACTTTTAAAGTATCTCTTACAAGACGAAACATAAAACATCTGTTGAAAGCACTTCAAGGACAAGAAAGAAAACTACTTTTTTCAAGTTTTTTATTTTTAATATTAAAAGGTTACCTAAAAAAAAACCTTGAGAGATTTTCATAGGATGAAACTATACATTTTTTCCATGTTCAATACATGTTTTTTCCATTAAATCAGTGTTTGGTATTGTAATTTGTCTTTAAAGAGTGCTTACAGAGATAACATTAAAAGTTGCCATGTAACAAATGAGATTTCCTCTTATTGTGAAAAAGAAAACACTCCCTCTTAGTCACAGTTAATGGACAAGAGGGGGGAGCATAGTTAAAAGCCTGTTTCTTTATTTAGTTATGGTTGCCAAATGGGACGACATTCGCATTCATCAAGTATTTCAAGCAAGTTCCTTTCTTAAGCTGTTTCAAGTGTTTCATTTTTTGAGTACAGTTTAATTACAAGAGAGGCAGATTAATGCTGAAAATTAATTGTAGCATTGAATTGTAAGCTCTACTTTAATGTAACATTGACTTTTTAAAAAAATTAAAATAACCTGAAAATATAAAATTAGACTAATTTAGAAATAAACTTTTAAGTACATACATAGTCCTAAAAGCTCACCCAGAAAATATACCCTTTTAGTAATGTACTCTAGAATTAGCTATTCCAAAGAGAAACCCCCACCACAGCCGATGTTACAAACATCAGCACTGGAATGTTTCATTGGTTGAAGGTAATTTACAGCATAATATTGACACAAATTAGAAAACACATTTTCAAATTGTCATTTTCATCATATTAGTCAAAATTTTCACAGGGATAAAAAAAAAAGGAACCTAAAGCTCATAGGACAGTAGCAAGAATACACTTAGCTGTAAGAATCCACTTCAAAATTTGATAGAATTATTCTAAAAAGATCTGGGGAAAATGAAATATTAGCGCTCTCTTTATGCAGTTGCTGAAACTCATACTTTCAAGTTCACTTCTAATTCAAGTAATATTGCTATTTCCGTTCTGAGTACTCTCATTGCCAAATATTAACACCAGGGATTGTTAAGAAAAAATAGAATACCCACTACAAAGCTCCTCATTTATCACATCCTATTATTTCCTCATTTATCTAAGCATTAAACTACCTGCAGCTGCTTTCAGAGGTAAGCAGTTTGTACCCCCTGTTAAGAAGGCTCACACATACTCAAAACTATGTCCTCTCAGCTTGTCTGCAATTGCTCTGCTCTTAAACTGAACTTTGCAAACTCATGTTTCATTGTGAATAAAGAATTTTGTGCCAAAACATTGTGAGTAAAAAGTGGTAATTTTTATCAGTTGGAGTCATAAAGGCAGCAGCCTCTCTTAGCTCATGTAGCTCACAAAGCTGTGATGTTTCACAGCTTCATCATATGCATTTCTAAAACAGTCTACCAACATTTTCAGAAGGGAAGGCAACTGTTATTAAACCCACTGTCTTTTTATTCCTTGAGCCAAATCACTTTTTTGCTTCCATTTCTTAATTGCTCATACTGTCTGTTTTGGCCAGTAAGAGGCTGCAAGGCAGTGCCATACATAAATATATAATGTACCACCAAAAGTTGCAAAAATCACCTGTCTGGTGACCCAGCAGAGGGGGGAAAACAGAAAAACAAGGGATCATAAACTGCTTCTATTTGCCTCAGATAAGCCAATATTTTCACAGATTCATTGTCCCCAGCTCCTGCAAGGACTTTGCTCTGAAGGGTCAGCTTTGACTTCTGGGGTACCATCAAGGAAAAGCCAAGCCTTGGGTAAAGGCAAGAGAGATATAAACTTTGGTCATTCAAGATCAAAAGCTGACCAAGAAAACTTGATGAAAACAGGTTCCTTAACTACGTCCTTCATACAGATCTGAAAAATACTTTCCTCTTCAAGTACCTGCATATAATATAATCATATTAAGAATAGTAATTTTAATGTTGCTGGAGAAAAAAATTTAATGAAATCAACACATTATATATCTAGCTATTTCGTAGCATCCATGTAAAACTTAATTTACTCTGCACACAGCAGTGTGTGTATTTTTATGCCTGAGTTTCAGTCATTTATTATTTCTAACAACCAGAAAGAGCCCCTTCAAAGGTTTCATCAACTGGACAGCATGTTGTTTTCTTTGGAATCAAATTCAAAAGACATCCCTTGGCATATAACCCGTGACAAGCTCTGGCTAATCCGTCAACAAGGCAACACAAATGAAAACGATGCCCGACTGCCCAAGCCGCTGCACTATGACACCTGCAGGTTAGACCCTGAAGATGGTCCATTACACTATCTGTGCCTCCACTTAAACATAATGAGAGACTGCATCTGACTTAAGAAAATATGTGAGGCAGGATAAAAGCATATTTCTCAACATTGGGAAGTATCAATTTTCTTTTAAAAACAATCACAATATTGTATGGGTGTACTAAAATAGGATTTTATAGTGTTAAGGGTTTTTTTATTACTTAGCTCAACCCCTATTCTATTGGGTCTTTCTAGCAGATAAGATACAGAAGAGGATGCATGACATTAAATCATGTATAAATGCCCGGGAATCTTGTTCTGAAACTTGTGGGAGTGATTTGTGTTACGTTACATATGCTTCATGGTATGGATTTTTGCACACTTCTAAACTTTTGTATGAGAAGATCTAGAGAAAAAAACATATATATATATAGTGACTGGGAAAATCCAGCATTTTTTCTTATCAGGTGAGCTGGGTTTGGGTGCTGAAACTAAAAGACCTTTTTTTTTAAAAACGTTACGTAAATTCATCAAGTAAGATTTGTGTTCCAATTGATAAATTTTAAAAACTCATTTATGTTCTAGAACGTGTGCCCTAAACTGGAAAAAAAGTAGACAAAAGGAAAACCTTTGTTTTTAATATATAAAATCTACTTTATCATCATCATCTCAATCTTAATACATTAATTTATATTAATATACTATGTTGGTATATAATTTATACACCGACATAGAATAAATTCACGCATTTCTGCCCGTAAACATATAACTGAGGCCTATGCAGTAAGAATGAGTAAGATTTTTTTAACAAATAGTATTATGTTGCGTCTCCTGACATACCTAACACATTAGAGATTTCATTCATAAAATTCATAGATAGATGTGTACTTACATAACATGAAAGAAAACTCTTGTTTTACCAGAACCTCAGACCTGCAAACTTGGCAAATTTAAAGACTATTGTAAGATTTTCCTAATTCCTTTTGCTAAACCATAGCAACGCACGTATTTCCTGCTTTTAGTTATAAAAATCTTCCATGTTCACAGTTTCTGAGCATATCTCTATTCTACCTGCAAATTATTTGGATTTTCCCTCCCTTTCTTCAGTTTTGTTAAATATATTTTCTTTGCAATATTTTTCTCAGAATTTATGCCTTTCTAGTACTGATAGTTAAACAAGTTATTTGCATAAGCTTTAAATGATCTGGATAGAAGGAACTACCAAAAAGCAGGTAGGGGTAGAACACAGCCAACAGCAAGCAGAGTTGGGGAGAAAAAAAATGAGATTCGATGTAACCTACACAAACTAATCTTCTGGTGGAAAATTGAATTAAATTTCAGAATAACAAAACTGATTCTATATGAAACAATAGTTATTAAGCACCAAAATGGCAGACTTTATTTCTATAATCACATTAACCAAAGCAATGTACATGAAATTTTTTTTCTGGTGGAAGGTATAAGCATTTGCACTCAAATATTTTTCTTTCACATTTTTTTGCATTGAATAAGAAAAATCTTAAAAGTAATTGAAGGCAAACATTGATAAAATTTTTCTTAAAGAAGTGACCAAAACAGTGACAGATATAAAAAGTAACAAATCACAGTCTCACATAACAGTTGGCATGGCTCAGATTATCATAAAAATTACCAGCATCAGAACGAGACAGAAGACTGGTGAGACAACAAAAGCAGCATATTGGTGTTATTATTAAACCAGAGAAATTCATTTTGTATCCTTATGCTTAATAAAATCTAAGTTTTGCCAAGCTACAGAACCCTCCTTCTGTTATATAAGGTTTTGAGTTACAGCTGTAGATCATACCAGAGAAGAAAAAAAAAATTATATTACTTTAATAAATATCTTGTAGTTCCTTTATCTTTACAAGAACAGTAGATATTTTAAAAGAAAAAGAAGAAAACTAACTGGAAATTTCCTTCTCCCAGTCACTGGAAAGGAAAGATATTTTATTTTAGCTCATTTTTTATGTACCTCAGGTATCGTATCCCAGCTGAACAGTGTGCCTGCAGACAAGTTTGCACAATGAATAACCTGAAGTGTAACAGCTACATGCACCACCTGTGAAGCTTTGTCTGATGCACATTTGTCACAGGTGAAACTATTCCATTGAATAAATCAATTTTCTTTTGCAAACAATAAAAGTTTGATAGAGAATAAATACACCACCTCTCCCCTCTCTTTTTTTTTGGTGACATTACAGTGATAACAGATTTTGTTGTCTCTAATTTCCATAAGTTTACTTTTTCTTAGAACCCTTTCTCTAAGTTAGTTATAGAAATATAGCCCAAGCCTCTTTGATTACTTTTATGTTTCTGGAATGTCAGCCTTTTATCTCTTTGGTTTTAATGTCTCTTGTTCTCACAGATCTATTTACCATTGAATATGCCCAGCAGTCTTTAATGAACTTATTTTTTAATCTTAAATACCCAGTCAGGACTTGATAAAACTCTTTCAGTAGTAGCAGCAGCAGCGATCACTTTTGCAACAACTACCAGCATCAGTAGCTGACACTCTTAACTTGCTACACTTCAGTACATTTAATGATGTTCTTACTGCAGTTCAGAAGGTTCTGCTATAACCTGAATTCTTTGGAGGTGTCCTCAAAATTACTGCTTTTGTTTACCTCTACAATGGCCCATTTTTCTTACTAAATTACATTTTCCTCTGAACCCTGCAGCAGAGAGATCAGGAACCAAGAATAAATTTGGACTAGTATTTCAAACAAATCTCATTCAAGATTACTTTGTTCCAAAGTTTGAGAGTGTTTGAAATGACTTCATATAATATGAAAGAACAGGTACTATGACTGTTTTGGTGCCCATGTTTGTTTTACAGTAAGTCCAAACCGTCTGACAGAATTAATCTTGGCTTATGTGGATGTATAGTCATTTAAAAAGAAATAAAGTATACCCTATGCATATTTCAGCTGGAAAATAACAATTTCCACCTAAACATAGTGAAGTTTCTGAGGAGACCCCCAGATGTTCAAAAACTTTCAATGTTTTTGCAGCTGACACTTCTTCTGTCTACCCACATAAAGAAATTTCCCATATCAAGGGATTTCAGATTTGGCACAAGAAAATAGGGCTTACATTAGTATCTATACTGGGGGTCTTTCTCCCTCTATACAAAGATCATAAATCTATAAATTTTAAACCACAATGTAACATCAAAATTCTAGCATCCTTACAAAAACAGAATGCAGAAGCTTTTAATTAACATACACTGTTGTGGGTTGACCCCAGCCAGCAGCTGAACTCCCATCCAGTTGTTTGATTGCTCACTCCAGTGGGATGGGGGACAGAGTTGGAAGAATGAGAAAAACTCATGGGTGAAGATAAAGCCAGTTTAAAATGTAAGGAAAACCAAAACCTAATTAAAAAAACCCCAAGTGAGGCGAAGGCAATCATTCACTACCTCCCACAAGGAGACTGATGCCCAGCCAGTCCTACAGCAAAGGTTACCTTGGGAGAGCTATCTGCTGCCAATTTTATTGCTGAGCATGCTGTTACATGGCATGGAATAGCTCTTGGGCTGGTTCAAGTCAGCTGTCACAGCGCTGCCCCCTCCCAGCTTCTTGCCCACCCTCAGCCTACTCCCTGTGGGGACAAAGTGAGAAGCAGAGAAGGGCTTCTCTCTTTGCACGTGAATAAGTGATAGCAAAAATATCGGTGATATCAGCACCGTTTCGGTCACAAATCTAGAACATAGCACCACATGGGCTTCATGAAGGAGACCCCACACAAATACTAAGAATGCAAAAAAAAGGTGTGTTTAACTACAACATGAAATAAAAAAGCATGAGTTTAGAAAATAGACTTGACAGTATGTTTGTCTGAATATTTATAGAATCAAGCATAGAATATTGGGCTAGAGGGGGACCTCCAACCTTGTTTGAAATTTTGTAACAAGTTCTTTCAAAAACTATTTCACTCTTGATATACCTACAAGAAGAAGGTCATTTAACAAAAGCAGCTCTTCTAAAGGTAACACATTTAAGTAGGCTCATCTAAGGCCTTTTTTTGAAGGCTGGCCTGGGAGCTATCATTCGGATCTTGTTAATAGGAAAATTAGTTAAAATGGCAGTTAAGAGCTGTGATGCAAATGAATCAAGTCCTAACATAAAGCTACTCCAGTGGAATGTTTAATCTAAATCAGCCATAGGATTAGTTTGCTTTATTTCAAATGACATGTGTATACTTCATCAAAGGAAGTGCTTATAATGTGCAATAATTTTTATTTTAAAATTTAAAGCCTATAAAAAGTAAATGACTGGCAGCAGGAAAAAAGGACACAATACAAACCTCCTGTCCCACCAGTGACCTCTATCATGAGTTACAACTACTACCTTCTGCAAATGACAGAGAGAGTTTATTCTTCGTGTTCTTTCATCTCAAAGCAGTGCTCAAATACATTTGCAGAATGAAGGTGGAAAACATGAGTGGCTGTACTATAGGCATTGAAATCTGAAAGCCCCTGAGCCAGCTGAAAGCAGCCATAATGCTATTCTGCTAAGATCTAATCCATTCTTCAACTTATAACAGGTTTGTGGAAAAGAACCTTGGCTTTGTCAAAGCAAGAAAAGCACAGATGTATCACGGTCAATAAAATTTGAAATTATGTTTTCTTGAAAAAAGAAATAGCCATATGTCAATATAACTCACATTTTTCAGAAAAAAATATCTTGAAAGTAAACTGGTTTTGGTTACTAGTGTCCGTAACAGTACAAGCAACCATTTCTGATCAACAGTGTGTCAGGTTTCTTCCTGTTTCCTAAATATAACAGAGAACATGTGCAAGCACAGCTGGCTCCTGACAGAAAACTGAGCAGGTTCTACATCAAACTGAGGAGTCAGACAGCATCAGGAAGGACACAGTAATCTAGCCATGCTAACAAAAAGGACTAATGTACATGCAGCCTCTGAACAGATCAGTGCTTTCATCACAACCAGAAACCATAACCATGGTTAGGTAGAAATTTCAAATCCATGACAGCTACAAGACCACTAACAACATGCTTCCTTTTTTCTTAGAGTTGAAAAACCTTTAGAAAGTAAATAATTTTGTATCAGCCTTGGAAGCTCTAAGTACCAAATACAGAAATGTGTAACCACTAGATGCTGATGCTCTTCATTTATGTAGACTTCCTCTTTTTTTCATGGGAACATTTTGAATTAGATAAATTTGATACATCAAAACATATCAAATAAAGCTGGAAACTTGCTTACCAGAAAGGATAACTACTGAAATATACAGCAGAATACCTTTACAATATTTCCCATCAGGCTTCTAAAAATGCAGAGCTGTACAATTAAAATACCAAGTCATAAATGCAAACAGGCCTCTTTTCTCAGGTCAGCACAAAAGCATTAACTGTCCTTAAGCTACTGAAGGTAGTTCCAGGGTCTCTGCCATAACTCAGAGAAACCAAAAATGTTAAGTTATATAACCCTTTCCACCAAACTGCTTTAGTTTGCCTCCTAGCACAGGGTGCAACCCACAGGAAATGGGAGTGAGGCTCAGACGAGGTCAGCAGCAAGACCCCAGTGAGATGAAACAAAACCAGAATTCCATGATTTCATCCTTTTTTTGTTCCAGAAGTCAGGCATGAGAATGTCATTCATTGCTTTCCTGTAGGTCTTTCCCCACAATTATTAAGAAGCAAGTAAAGTAAAGGATTTTACTTTATTCAATCAATACCTATACATTTTGTAACGACCCATTTAGGGGATTAGGCTGTACCATTTCTGTTTAGCACTAGAAGCATCAGCTTCCTTAAAGCATACAAATAGACACCTTTTCTTTTCATTTTAGAAGGAATAGATTTGACAATATTACAAAAATCCAAATAGAAATAGTATTAGGGACAGAGATGGGTACACTAAATCACCAAGGCATTTTGTTTTCAAAGCAGACTTGGACAGAAAAATCTGAATCTCAACAGTCCTTATGGCATGATTTACGGAGCACTCTAAACAAACAAATAAAGTAATTAAATTATATTCCAGAGACAAAATGTGCATTTCATACATCTTCAGCTGGAGGTGGCTAAACCTCCTCTCCCCCTCTATTCCCTTCTTACTTGAAAGGAAACATCTCAGCCTCACTGTCTGTCTTCTGTGATTCTCATCTAGATTTACTTAATTATCACTTAACCTCTTATCAGAAACAGCTCAGTCATTCCTATTGAAGGATTGATTGTTTTGCATTTCTCTGTGTAGGTGATCAGTTACGTCACTTCATATGATCATCTTAGTCCTATCCAGTTTGTACTGTATTTTTTGCCTTTTTACAGAAAAAGATCACCCAACTGTTAGGAAAAAAAAAAGGGGAGAAAGCATGCCTACATTATCTGTACAAATATCATCGTGATAATATTTTAGAATACCATTATTACAACAAAACTGATGGAGTGAGCTTTTATTTCGTGCTTGTCAAGATCCAGCAGCGTAGGTCCTTGTCTTAATCATCTTCCACAATTGCTTGCAAGCTACCTTGCCTTCCCACTTTCAGAAGACAGACACACCTAATGCCATCCCATTCAAACTCTTAATTATACAAATGTCAATTTCTTGCAATTATTGGGGTCATTATGGAGCAGGAGTCACACAAATCTTAGTAGAGCTCTCTCTTTGAACTAGATCAGGTACGTGAATAATTCCTCAATAGGCACACACTTACAGAAAGAGGTTATTATCAGACAGGAATAACATCTACGAAGCACACAATAGCCGATGATTTTCACATAATAATAGCTCTTCTACTGCCAGCATGTCTTGGCTGGCATCTATGGGAAAAAGAAAATATTCTTTAACACCAGGATATTCTAATGTAAGATGGTAATACAAAACACAGTTGCTCTGAACATATCTGGGGCCAGAAAGTGAAAAGTCTTTCAAAGGCTTGCTATGAAAAAACAAAACTGTAGGATTATTTTTAAAATGGGGAAATAAACTGTTCTGGTTTTCTATTGAAATGATGTTTCAATTTTGTTTAGTTTATAGCTTTTTTTTTGTGGCACTGTTACCCACAATTAACCCTACAATACTGTTCCCATTCTTATGAACAGGATAAATAAATATATAAAAAATTTAAAAGGTTTTGTGAGAAAAAGGGAAGGGGAAAAAAACCAGGATCTTTATTCAGCAAAAGCTGAGAAGCAGTCCATGCTCTAATTTTGAATTATGTGTCACTCAACGCACTGATTTATTAGGACCAGATTTATTGCAAGCAACTATTTGAGACCGTATTTTCCACTTCAAATACAGTCCCAAACATTTACAAGAACACACAGCCTACACAAATGTTTATTCATCCACTTTTTCCAACATGCCATAATAAAAGTGCTCTATTGTTACCTCCAGAGTCATAATATTTTCTGTTAACCTTGCAAAAGCAGACAGCTTCAGGCTGTAGCCAAAGAACCCAGAACTCCTTGCAAATTTACCTGATTTTCCTATCCAAGTTCTTGAGAAAAAAAGGCATAGGCCAAAGGAACATCTACACCAAGTCAAACACCCCCTTTTTCAGAATGAACAAAATTACTAAGAAAAGTAAATAAATAAATCAAGTACATAATGATATTTCCCCTGAATACTCCCCCAATCTCCAGATAACTTGAAACTTAGTGATTTCCTGAGCCAGAGGAAGCCATCTTTGCCTTTGATTTTTCTTGAGTGAACTTAGTCAGCCTACCATTCAGACTACACAAATATTTATAACAAAAACAGTTTACAGGTAGCTCAAATGGTGAGGTATAACAAATCACAATTTTCTACTGGTAATTTTTTGTGATTTTTTCTTTCCCCTTGGTACTGATAGGAGTATTATTATTGTTAGATTTCATGTTACTTAGTACAAGTTATATGACTTGATATTACAAAAGTGCTATTTATTAAAATCCCAGTCATAGCATAGCAGCTGCAATATATAATAATCTTTTCAAAACAAAAATAGTGGAATTAAGGTCTTGGTTTTACTGCAGTATCTCCAACTCTTCTTCATCAAGCTGTCTTTGGCAGGAGTTCTTCTATGCCTTACTTTACCCTCCCTTCTGAAAAACCTTTGGATGAAAACCCATCTACTTTCAAATAAAGTGATAATCTAAATAATTCAGCACTAAAACACATGTGTGCAAGCACACACACTAGAATTTTGATGCAGGACGCAACACACTAAAAACATTTTTCTCTTTCTGTCTGCCTTGTCTACTTTCTAAAATTACTGAGTGGCCTATAGAGCTTATACATATATACTATTCAGTGCCTGGAAAACCTTACTAACAAGTGCAAAGCTTTTTATTTTAAGGCGCGCTATCTTGCACAAATGAAAAAGACTGTGAGCTGATATATATCTATCTATATCTATCTATGTATAGGGCTTTTATCAGTCGCACAGCAAAGCACTTCTGTCAATGAAAAGACTGATCCCTCTTGAATGCCTTCCCCTGTCTAGCCCCTGTCTCTCCACAGCAGAGGGGAGCCATAAGACATCATTCCACCACTTCCAGCAACGGAAGAGCTTTTGAAGACAGAACTATTGATGTCATCGAACCAGGCCTCACAGCTAGTCTCTGGAAAAAAGAAAAAAACATTCTTACGCTGTAAACTCGACAACATTTATTTCTAAGAAAAGAGCACACCCATTGTGAGTGAGAGAATGGAAGGAGTTGCTTTCACAGTCAAAACCCTTGAAAAGAAAACACAGCTGCACCTGCAAGTTTTCTTTACTGCAGCACAAGTATTGCCCTACACTTTCTTAAGGAGTGCCTAGAAGCCAGAGGTGCAAAATAAGCTGAATTCTTGTGCCCTTGTGCATGAGGAAGAACAATGCTGTGATTATTCCTAGTATCTATTTTTTTTTTTTTTTTATTTATTTATTTTTTTTCTCTTTTAGGGCAAAACAGATGTAAAGACTCCTGGGTGCTGTTGCAATCCCAGCTTCCTTTGGTTGCAGTCAGGTAAAAAAACTACAGGCAACAGAAAAGGATCCTGACTAAAACGAGTTGATTAGAAATTATTACAATAAATACTCTCTCTGCAAGAGAGTGAGAGCTGAGTACAATACAGGCATGCCCCTCTGTGCTTATGCTATAGCCACACTCCCTCCAGCATGCAGCCAGATCATGTACTTTGCCTAAAAGCTTCTTGGCAAACCATCTGAAGTTGATTTAGATTCCTGCAGTCTCTGCAGGAGACTCAGCCACAAAGGTATAATGATGTAAAGGATTTAAAACTCTGCCTAGAGAAGGGAATGACTTTAAAAAGTCAAGCCAGACAAAAGAAAAAAAAAAAGAAAAGAAGAAGAAAAAAAAAAAATCACGCCACACACCAGATGTGGTAAGCATTCATGTCAAAGTCTCTAAGTCTTCATGTTCAAGAAGCAGGTAAATTCAGAAAATATTGCTGTATTCAGAAACTCTTTCTGCACAATCTAGGCTGTAATGAAATTCCATTCTTTCCTGTCAAAATACTCAAGGAAAAAATAACACAGCTACCACCTGCCCTCCTGAAATGCATGGGGACCTGGCAACTCTGAGCTCTCCTATGCCAGCAAAGTTTAACCAAGTCAAATGCATGTCATGTGTTCTAGATCAGCATATACAAACACAGCTGACAGGATGCATTTGAAATCTGGATAGCATGAAGTTTACACCTGCACTTGAGCCTGGTTAAAACTTTTTGCTGCAGCTGCTTTATAGAATGGTGCATTTCAAAAGCAGCCAGAATTTTAAGAAAAGGTTAGGCTCACTTGTCCTCCCCATGGGTGGTCCTCTTCCTCTTCGGGCTGACACAGAGAGCTAATATTCAGTAGATTGTGTGATTTCATTCTCCCACCTCACCCTCTCCCTCAATGTTTTTCTTTTTTTCCACCTCCTCCTCCTTTTCCCTCTGTTCTCTCCTGCCCCAAAATCAGCTGCATCCGCCTATAAACATGAATTCTTAAAAAACAGTGTACATTGCTCAGTGTATATTGTAAGCTCTCCGTGTTCCTACTGGCTGCTATTCCAAATGCAAGCCAAATAGCCTCATTTAAGAATTACAACATCTGCATTTGTATACTGAAGCGCTTTCTTAAAAGATAAAGCAGGAGGCCAAATTCTGAGCTCACTGATGCCACTGAAAAATTTCACTGATGCTAAAAAGAGTTAGTACAAACTTTTCTCCAGTATCACAAAGATCAGGATTTCACCATTTGCTTTAGTTATGTGCTGATACTTTCTTCAAACAGATGATCAGAAAAGGAAAATAATTGATGCTGGCATTCCAAATAGTTGATCCCTGTGAATGCTCAAGAGTGAATTCCACCTTTAATGTGCCTTAATTTCTATGAAAACCTGCATTTTATTATTTCTCCATTCTCAAATCTATGTCTTTAATAGATAGGAAATTGCATGAATATCTCCCTACACTGGCCTTTTCAATTTACAAGAATAGTATTTACAATTCAAAAGAATAGCAGGAAATGTCTAATAGACTTAGCACTTGGTATCTAGGAAACGAGAAATACCATGCTAATCACTGAAGGCTGCACCTTAACTATATTAAAGTGATTAAGCAAGCATGAGAAAGTGTACTTTTCTGTGGGCAGTAGTACCCTGAACAGACAAACTACAGATATTAAAAGAAAAATATATCTGAAATATTTGATCTAATTAGTTTTAAGTATGTGGGCAAATCATATTCTTTTGTTGCAGACATAAAAAGGATCAGCAAACTTCACTTGTACAAAAATTTTTATAAATGTCCTAGACATCCTGAAGATGTTTATGATTATTTTTTAAGGAAAGTCTTTCCATATCAAACATGTATTTTACAGATAAAAAAATTAAAAAAAAATTACTGCAAAAGTTATTGTGAATTGTAAGCATTCAGACAAATTGCACTCCACTATTGTTTGTTCATTTGTTTTTAAAAAATCAATAACCTTGATTTGCAGGATGAATATTCTGAAAGTGATTTTATAAATCCTAAAGCAAACTAAGATTTATTTTAAAAAAAGAAACTTAGTAAAAAATACATAAATTTAAAAGTAATATAGCAAAGAATGTTAACCTTTAGGCCCACAAATCCAAGTAAAAACTAAAGTCCTGATCAAATGCTGTAATTTCTTTGCACTTTTCCCAATACTAACACATAGTTGAGCAACCTAGTCCTGGAAATGTTCCTTTGCAGTCTGATTTTCTTCTGCTTGCTCTTAGTGGCACCTACATGACAGCATTAGCCTTCCATAGATGTAATGAGTTAGTATAAACAGAAAATGTATTCCTCAGTGTGAATGAGAAATTAAAATCCTCTTCCCTTTACTTCCTTTGGAAAAAAGGGTAATGAAATAGTATTTTATTCAAGACACAAAAACTGACTGAAGAACAGGGGCACAGAGAAGACCCACCTAACAACACAGGCATGCCAACTTTACAGGGCCAGGCCTGATCATCAATTTTCCAGGTAAAATTATGGACAAAATCAGAAAATAATGCAAAATTACAGTGGTAGATAACACATTATAAAAGCAAATTATTTAGCATCAAAGATAACAACAACTACAATCATAGTCTCTTTTGAAAATTTTCCAGAAAATAATTCAAATATATGGACAATGCATTAGATAACACAGATATGATCAATATTTTTGATGAATCTACAAACTAAAATTACATTTTTCCTCTTGCACAGATTCATGGCTGCATGAAATAAAGTATGTGGCAAAGAGGACTTTACAGTACTTTCACAGGAATCTGCAGATATGTTTGCATACCTTCAAGTCTGTAACAGTGAAACACAGACCACAGTTTCCTTCACCAGTCCCTGTGTGACACTATCAGAAGTTTCAAGATCTTTCACTGACTCCCTTTAACAGGCACTTGGTGTGCAGGGGGGACAAGCTGATGCAATTCGCAGTTTCAAGCAAGAGCCCCTGCATAAGGATGGCAGCTCTGCCCCTTAATAACCATGTTGCCTTGCTCTGATTGCAAGTCACTGTTAAGTCCACTGTAAGGATTTCTAACAACTTATTTCTTTGGCACATGCACAAAAGATTTTAAGAATTTTTATTTAAACTTTTGTTTGGCTTTGACATCACCACATCAACCTCCTTCCTTCATGATGAGCCTCTATGACTCACTAATTTTTCTAATCATAGCAATATCTAGGAGCAGCAAAGACGGAATTGACTTTCAATAGAGTATAAGACTGATACAGGGTACAGAGTGGCCAAATAAGTGGAAGAACAACTGTCTTGCACACAAATTCAGATCACAAGTCATCCCCCATCTCTTCAGGGTGGCAAAGTGGCAGGTGTTGTAAAGGAAGAGATTAAGACAGACTGTGGGATAGACGTGGTCACTTATCATAGTAACTAATTTCTAAACCCAAGTTGAATTTAAAATTCACAGTATGTACACCAACACAGACAGGAAACAAAAATCACTCTGAGTAACTATCCAATTTTCACTTCAGCCACAAGAACCTGATGTGTTCCAAAGGAGTCTGTATTCATTACAACAAAAAAGATTTAGAATATTGCAGTCCAAATTAGACAGCTCAACCAGCTGGGGACAGAAGGTACTGCACATGTAACTGCTTTTGCTGTAATTTTAGCTTGAACTGCAGATTTCAGTTTTCATTTCAAGCAAATCAGCCCAAATACAAACAAGCTTGCACCACACAATTTTGTAAAAGGAAAACTGAATTTGGGATCAGGTGCAATCAACTGAGCTATAAGCCCTATTTCAAAGTTTACAGCACTATGTTAAATAGCACCTTTAGTGTAGATGGGAAAGGTATTTATGCCTTGGCAATATCTTGCAGCCTAAAGAGCTTATTTAAAAGACTCTTGTGAAGAATGGACATTTAAAACAAGCCAGTGACATGTAGATACAAACAAGGAGTGCCAAAAAGAATGTGGAGCCTCCTTGAAAGTACCGCAAGATGGGCCAGCTGAGCAAGCCTCTTGCTAGCGCCCTGAGCATCCCACTCTGGCTACTGACATGGGGCAGGCGACAAAGCAGAGCTGAGGAAAAGCTGTGACAGGGCCATTCCCAGCCTTCATCAGCTACTTTGGGCTGGGCCTGCACAGTGACCGCTGACATTGAGCCATGCAGGATTGCAGGTCCTGGCCCAAACAGTGTCCACTTCCCACAGCCCTGCCCCACCATCCCAGTGGGCAGCAGGATGTCCCTGGCTGCCGAGGACCTGCCCTACCCTGAAGCACCTGACCTAAAGTCAGACGTGGCCCTGCCTTGGGCCTCCTGCATTATCCTTACCCTTGAATTATCCAGGGATCCCTGAAGTTGAAGATGACATATATTATTGCATCAACACTTCAAGCTGCTAAGACACAAGAATCACAGTGTTGTTTAGGTTGAAAGGGACCTCTGTAGATCATTTAGCCCAACCCCCAATAAAAAGTAGTATCTAGCAGTCTTAATGATGCAGGTATTACTTACACATGGGTTTGCCATTTATAAAAGCTTTAAAAATCAAAACATATCAACAGCAACACATTTAGTTTCAATCATTCTCATAAGCACATGGACTACTTTTAAAGCCAAGTCAGTGCTTTCCAGGTCTTAATGGGTATATTTTGAAAAAGTCTCTTCAAATGTTCAGTACATGAATAAATAATCCTATTTCCTAACTACACTGGAAGGTATGTACTCTTGGAGTGCTTATTCTATTAGTAAATGAGATTCAAGTTAGCATTCAGAAAGTTAGTCCTAATTAATGCATGCCAGTGCAACTATGCAAACATATTTACATATTAGAGTAATTATAAAAACCAATGGCTTCTTAAATAATGCAGTAAGTCCTGAGCTGGTTATCTGCTTCACTCCTAGCTGACTCAAAAAAAAGGAATGGAACAGAGTCAGGCACCAAACATTGCCTTCAAAAAATAACATATTACAGCATTACTAGGCTTTGTAAAATTCTGCCAGCTATAAAGTATCCCGTTCTTTCTGGAAAGAAATTCAACTCACACTAGACCATAAATGCAGTAATCCTCTAAACCATGGCATTTATCATTTTGAATCTTGCTAGAAAATAATATTTAACCTATGGTTTTGTGATTATCATTACAAGGAGAGAGGTCTGAGCAATAACTTGTAACAAAAACTGATATTTCTGTTTCTTTTATCTTGATTATCCTTTGCAATAAGAGTTTGAAGATAACACAACTTGAGCAAAATACAATAGATTTCTTTATAAGACAAAAGTACCAAGAAACACTGCTATTCTGTTCTTATACATAATTTTTCACCAAGACATCTCAAAATACTTTAAAGAAAAGGAAGGAAATGTCATTAAGCCCTTTTACAGGTAGATAAATTTCATAGATTTCGGTTTTTCTCTGTGTATTTCACATCCTCCTATGCAAGGAGAAACAATAGGCACTATATTTAGAGGCAGCTTTCAAGCTGTGGCCTGTGAGAATTCAGTAATTCACACAACCATATTCAAGAGTGCTTTTATGGTGACATTTAAAAAGCGGGCATTGATCTTGAAGTTCTGAAATTGGACAGCTGATAACTGGGCCCCAAAATCTTGCAAGACAGTGACCATGTATACAAGTTCCCATGTATTGTGAAGTGCCAAGATACAGAAAATGAAATCCTGATTCCAATACTCTAATATTTAAGGCATACCCATTAAGAATTGTTACCCAATTGAGAATGAAGCTAAAGTGAAATTTTTCTCTCTGTAGAAGTACTTATCTCAAAGTGTCTTCCTTTTACACATTAACAGTAAAATTCAAAGTCATAAAAATTCATGAAAATAAAGATTCCAATTTAGTTGAATACTTTTGTTTTACTTAACTGAAATTTTGATTAAAATTGGGTGTGAATTGAAAACGGGAGCTTTTAGATTGAAATTTTAAGGGAAGAACTCTCTTTTTTTTCTTCTTGCTGTTCTGTTTTAAATGAGAAAATTATAATTTATTTGGGGAGGGAAATAAAACTGTAGATTTAGCAATAATTTCAGTAGCTAATGTAAAGAACTATTTATACAAACCCAAACTTCATTCAGGTTCCCAAACTATCATAAATGTAGGATGAGAAGATTAACTTTAGAAGAAAAAAAAAGGAAAAAAACGGGGAAAAGAAAATATCTTCGATTAGTAGTGTTTTTGCCTCACCTCTGTCGATTCATTTGTCAAGCTACATAGCAACAGCAAATTATATCAGCTTCAGAATCCAGCCACTTCTGTTTTCTTTAGTAACGAAAATAAGTGACTGATAGTTATGTCGTGTTTGTGTAACAAGCTTCGTAATGAAAAGCCCAGTGCTGTGTCAAGGGAAATCTTGGTACACCCAACCATCTCCTAAACACTTCCTGGCAGTAGTTGAGCAGGTTGCCACCAAAAGTTTGAGGTCACCTCAGGAAACAAAGTAGAATTAAATGTTTCCACATTAAGATTTGCAAAGGTTTAAGTAGTCAGACAGATGGATTTTCACAGCTATTTCAAAAGTCTGCAATACACATCTTCCCAATGAAAGACCATCAGTGTAAATCGAAAGGTTTCTGACAGCAGTTTTATTCTGTGTAAAGTCTGAAATAATGAAACCTGTCATCCCTCATGATTAGGCAAGTTAAAGTTTTAGTTATACAGCTTTACTGTTGGTATAAATACTGGATAACAAACACGGATACTCTAGCTTATGAATTTTTCTGCTCAATTGCAAACTTTTGAATATTTCAGGAATAAATATAACAACAGATAAATTTGATTTATTATGAAATATAGCCCTTTTAAATGAAGCTGGAGTTACAAGGGAGATAAGCACATTCAGCTACACAATTTGTTACAAAAACTAGCTGCAATGTTATATCCCTAGCTACAATTGAAAAAAACAGTGCCGAAGAAACCTATAAAGGAAAGAAGGAATCATGAAAGTACTGCCAGTTTTCTGTTCATCAGTGTCAATTTTAAATGTTAATACTTTTATTCAAAGTCTGTCTACAGAGACAGTTCTAGGGGCAGAAGAAAGGCAATTTTCCTTTGTGCAAATCTTTGATATAATCTTTTCAGGATGAAAAGATCTTCAGGGGTTCTCTCGGCCCTGAAACACAACTTGTCTAAGAAATCAAAAGAGAAAATGAAAACCAAAAAAATTCCTTTTCTGCCACCTCTGAGAGGTGTTTTGGGCCACAAAGATGCTATAGAACTCCTAACATTAAGATAAATTCCATAACTAAAGTTTGCATTTTAAAACTAAAATTTGACTGCTATAGCAAAGAGAATTCTTTCTGTAATAAGCACATAGAATGTGACTGCATCTTTTTACCCCAGTATATAATGCATAGGCATAAAAATTAAAACAGAGTTCAACCATTTGATCCACTATGATCTGTATTATTCTGTATGGAAGTGACCCTCAAAGCATCTAACACGAGGAAAGGACATGGCTAATATGAATAGCAAAAAATAAGCCACAAAAACTTACTTCCTGTAAATCCTACCAAACACCAAACCCAATGCCAACAAATATCTTAGTCATGGAAATCTTTAAACGTACTTTTGAGTGATTAAAAAAAGGAAGTATTTTACCCATACACTCACGGTCTCCAGTACTCTACTGCTGCAGAGTTTGCTACTTTGCATTGCTGAAGTGTTTTCCAGGGCTCAGCTTATAAATCATAACCAGATAAGGAGCTTGCAGGAGGTAAATCTGAAGTAAATCTAGGTCTTACTAACCTATTTTACTTGATTACAAAAACAAATAAACAAGAATATCTGGGGAGGGGTGGTGGTGGTGTTAATGTGTAAATATTCTACATACCTAACACGATCTGACATCCAGATGATTTTGTAAGTAGTTTCTCATTCAACTGAATGAGGCTGAATTTAAAAAAAAAGGAAGATTTAAGTATTTAATTGCCCAAAGGCCTCAAACAAATCCCAACAGTAACAATGCCCAAACTGCATTTCACATTCAGTAACTTGACCTGCAACTGCAGAGTCCTCAATCATGACTCGTATCATAAAACATATTTGACTGCATCAGTTTTTAAAAGAATGGCTAGAATTTGGTTTTACAGAGATGACTAATTATGAATGTCTTATGGTTAAAAAACAGTAACCATTTACTTTTTAACTAGAAGACATTCCACTATTTCAAATATGCACATTGCCACTACAGACTCCTCCTATTTTCATATATAATAAGTGGCAAACAATAGCCTAAGTCTATTCTGTACAGATTTATCAGCCAGAAACTTGTTGCTGAAAAAGAATGTAAACTTGATGCCATAACTGAACATTGCCAGTAAAAAGCTTAGAATATTATTTTCCAAATTGTTTGTTGTAAAACATGGTTTGTGTAATTTTTACCAATTTTTCATGCTATCACTATGAAGAAAACACAAATAGATTAAAAATATTTCAGAGGTGAAGAAATACATGGAAGATTCAGGTCTAGAGGGACAGAGCTGACCCCGAGGCACAATTCTTTCTTCCCATTTTGGAATGCTAAGACCTTAAAACCACAGGGGAAAAAAAAAAGGTGGGGGAGGATGGGACCTTATTTCATATTACCTAAGCAATTGGGTTAAAGATTACAGAAGAACAAGAGAACTTTTGTTTTTAGCTTTTATACAAAAAGCCAAAGCAGCCTTGTTTGTAAGAATTTTCAACACTAATTCACATCTTTCTCATGTCTGGGATAACCTAAGGGCTGCTTAAATTGAACCGAACAATTAAACTAAAATATCACCCTTTTTATACAAACATTTCAGCAGCTTTTAAATTGTTTGCAACCACAGCTATTTCATTAAATAATCTTTAAGGGACAACTAAGTATCTGGTCCATTACGTTAGCAGTGAGTAGCAATTTCTCTTATTTATCTCAAATCAGCTTCACTTTGTTACCATAGTTCCATCAATATTGTATTTCTCGTGACTTATTTCTTACTGTGAGAGTTGATTTTTTACAACAGGCATATCTAACTCCATGAGACATCTTTAGTCAATTTATGGGTAAAACTAAATATGTTTAGTTAAAAAAAAAAAATCTTTTTGACACTGTCAGTTTTTTTGTAGCAGGGCAGGTACTCATCAGTAGTTATTTTCTTATTTATATTCCTATTTGTAAAAAAAAAAAAAAAAAACAGCCCAACAACAATGCAATATATAGCAAAAATGCACAAAGCCTTACTTTAGTTCAGATCTTGTATAACTTTGTATATTTTGAGATATGATGCATGTCCCTTATTTGGCAAGCAAAAGCAACTTTAATTTAATAGCCTCAAAGCTTTGTGGTAATCTCTCACAAATGAGGAACAGGCTGTTGTAAGACATGTATAGAACTTAGATGTCCTACCTGCAAAAACTGCATTTCCAAGCACCAGGCAAACACTGCCCAGTTTGCTAACACAACACAGATTATATTTTCACGTACATTGGCAGTGAAACAGGCCTCATCTGGCCCTTTTTGTGATTTGCTGTTCACTTTTGCTAGAAAGTAACCCTAGTATTATTATTCTGTTAACTGCGTCTCCCATTGTTTGCCTTCTTTCTATCAGCACCGGTGGTGTCCTCCTCTCTGCAAGCAGATTAGATTTCCATGATTTTCCTTAAAAAACCTTCACAATAAGTTTCCTAAACTCTCCAGTTTTTTAAACAGTTTAGAAAGTCATTTGGCTTGGGACCACTGTCCTATAATGATCATAAGCCTCTGTATCTGTTTTTTCAGTTAGGTTTTCAGGAACGCTCATAAAGGACACCATAGAACAGGTTCCACAGAAAGGAAATTTATGTAAATATAAAAATCTAAGGCAGGCATAGGGAAGAGAGACAGGACACCTTGAAGCCACCCTTGGCATTCCTGCTGAAGGAGTGGAGACAGCTGTTTAGGCAGAGATCAACATAACTGAGCTGCTAAGTCCCGGTCACTGAAAATTTGTATATGCGTGTATGCTGGTCTGCCTCAGCTGTCATGGAGCTTTTTTAAAACAAACTAATGAACCTTTAAAACTTTCACTGAGGTAAATGATTATCAGCCTTCTTTCACAGATGAGTAAATAAAGATAATAAGTAAATAGCTGATCTGAAACCACAGAGAAAAATCAGTAGTTCCAGAAACAGAATACCAGTTTCCATGTTTATATATTCCCTTTAAAGAGTTTTTATCCCACTTTACTTTTTGGTTCAGATTACAGGTTAGCCTGTTACTACTTGCAGCTGCATATTTCGCTGAGTTTCACACGTAAACCTCACAAGGGAACAGAATGAGACATATATATATATATTGCAGAGTATTATACAGCATAGAGACCCCTGAGCTGGATCCCAAAGAACCAGCAGGATAAGCCCATCAGCACAAAGTGAGCTATTAGTAGAGTACAGGGAAGACTCAAAAGGAACTGTTGCTGCAGAGGTCAGTTTTTAGGCCACAACAGCATCATTCATCTCATTAGAAACACAAGCATCTTCCCACTACTGCCTGATACAGGCCATAAGTAGCTTCATTAGCAGCTTAACACCTAGCTCTATAATGAAGTTCCATCCCAAATTATTTACACTACAACAGTGCATTGCCTTAGACCACCTTTCACGCTACTTAATTACATCCACATGTATCAGAGGCTCAACACAGGCTTCACATCAGTGGTTGCACTGATTAATCTTTCTGAAAAGACAGGCATGGTGACGGGCACCGAAGAGATGCTAAGCAAGCAGCTGTAACAGCAGGCTGTGTTTACACCCTGGACTACTGTGGAGGAACTGGAAACATAGCACTGCTTCTGTAGAGATAAACCAGAAAGCTTTGTATTACAGGTTAAGGAAGAGCAGCTCAAAAGAAGGTAGGGTATAAGTGATGTTTTTGAAAAACAGCAACTTTATCTTTGAGAAAGAACAACTCTCAGCAGCAAGTTATGGTCAAGCAGAAAGTAAAAATAGTTTGATTGCTTAAATAATTTATCAGTAAAATATGACCAGACAAAAAAGCTTCATGGAACCGCAAGAGGTTGCTTGATAAGGATAGCTATGCACTATCACATGTGGCACATAGGAATGGAAGTACATTATCTTTAAAAATAAAAACTAGGTCACACTTCAGGACAGTTCCCTTAAGAAAGAAAAGCAAACTTTCTTCCTCCCGGTGAAAAGAAGTCAACTTATTTCCATTCTTACTTCATTTGTGTAATGTAGAATTAAGAAAAATTATAGTCATACTTACTTTCCACATTCCTTGTCCTTCTGATAATGAAAATCTCAAATGAAAAAGAGGGAAAGATGGGAAGATATTAATGTCCCTCTTTGGATGTTGTTGTACCACCTTTTCAAAGCACTGATCCACTGAATTGAGTCCAGGTGTTTGATCAGAGAATTTGGCATATAGGACTAGTTATTGGGCAGGTAGGGAAAAGAAATTGTAAAGAGGCATATCAGAACAATTCAAGCAAAAACTAAAAGTCTCAAAAGCATACAGATATGCAGAAATGAAATGCTCACAGAAGTCTGCCATATAGCTACTCTTTCAAAGACTGTCTCATTTTAGGGACTTAACGTACTTTTATGCTATGTGTATATATATATTTAGGCAATATTGCTCTGTGAATTCAAACACATTGCATTTCATATTGCACTTCATCTGTCCATGGTTTTTATTTGTGCCTTTATTATATTGCTCACCCTAACACATTCCATGGTCTTGAAAAGATTTTCAGTAGACAACCTAACTTAATAACTTTAATATACTCATAATTAAAAGGCTTAGTATATCTTTTACTATAAAAATAAAAAAAAACATATACACATTTAGAAACATCTCTTTCAGATGACACTTTAAAGAGTTTGCCAGATGCAGTTAAGGAGCACTGATAAATTAACATGAAAATGACTGTATATGGCACAGTATGTTTTCTGTTCAGTGGATTAACAGACAACTTTAGCCTATTAGTGTTCTCTGTGCTATATACACATCAAATCAGCACTAAAAATACAACTTCTGTAATTTTAACTTCAGCTTCCAGATAAACAAGACTCCTTTAACATGACAGCTACAAGCATTCACAAGAAAATAACTCTTTTCAGTAGTCATGTAACAGAAGCCATATGCAGAGACACATACCAGCAGCAGATAAAAATCTTACTATACTGAACTCAATTTCCCCAAGATACAATTTTGCTCAATTTTCCAACACATCAGAACCACTATTCATGTTTCTCACATGGTAAAATCATGCATGTATGGCATGTGACTTTGTTTGGGATCAAACATAGTCACAAAGAAGAGCATTGAGGAAACTCCCATGGAGTGTGGACACTTACTAGGAAACAAAACTTTTACTGAACAACTCAGCAGGAGTTAAGTTTTAAAACATCATTCCCTCATGGCAAACATGTAAAGTACATTAAAATTAAACCATAAAATTCATCAACCTAAGTGGGTTATCGCAATGCTATCCACAGTCCTGGTTTTGTCACTGTGTTGCTGTTTTACTGCTAGTTTTCACATATTGTTACACTGAATTTAACATTTGAAAGACTTAAGCCTTTGTAGTATGAAACTTTAGTAGTATTTTGTAGTACTGAAGCCTTTTGAAGTATTAAACATATTCTGCTAAACACTTCAATGAGACAGCTCCAAAGAAGGGAGAATGTCAGATAAAGAAGTCAGCTCTTGGCAGAATTCAACTCCTACAAGTCTTCAAAGAAAGGGCAGTCTCTGAAGACAATGGATTGGGCAAGCAGTTTTTAGCATGCCATTAAACCAAAAAATGTCCAGATCAAAAGTGCAAGCAGATCGGGCTGTCTCTCTGAAAACAATACTTTGCATGCCATAGTGTTTCTTCAATATAATTTTGTCTTGGCTAGAACATTACTTTGGGTTTTCTTTAGCAGACCTTCTTTGAAAGGTGGGAATTTCTAAAGCACAGACTTCAGTTGTGAGTCATTACTATTGTTTCCTTTAAATTTTCTCACCAGCTCATCCTGCATCACTTCCCTTGTTCTCATGAATGAACAACAGTAATGGAAACGTACCCATTGGTAAGAAAGACTGAGAAAACTATTGTGACCAATTTTCAAATGCCCTGACAACAAAAAGTTAACATTTAACTCTAGTTGCTGACTTTTAGGGTTGTGGGTAGAAATTAAGAAATGTTTCCTCATTTAATGTGAACTTATTTCAACTTTGGAGCCATGCAACTCTTTAAGAGCAAATAAAATGCATCCATCTTGTGCAACTTTGTTTTATGATCCATTACAGTAAAAAGGAAAGGGGATGTGATCTTAATCTTAAAATAATATGCCATTTGTGTAAAGGCAATGCATCATCAAAGCTTCATTTCCCCATAGCATTTCTGTATTTCAGCATAAAGGGAAAAAAAAAAAAAATACTTACAAACCATGAAATTTTACCTCTTTTCAAGATTAATGGGCACTAGTCTGTATGTACATTAAGAGGTCACTTGACCCCATCTGTTTTGCAATAGCCAAGGATGCTGGGATAAGGGAAGGAGACTGAAAAGCTTTGTTTCCCCTCTATAGGTCATTGCATGCAAGCTTTGTGTTGTGGGCCCTTCGTGTGTTATGCCCTTGGAACTCCCTTTGATACCAGTGGAATTTCTGAGAATGACATGAGGTTGGTACTCTCACATCAGGTTCTGCCAAGCGCTGCTTTCCTGCAACAAGTTTCCCCAGTTATTTGGTCTCTCTTAATATTGGGACTGAAAGTTAAAAACCAAACAAAACCCCACCAAACAGAAAAAAACCATGAAAATAAGGGGAATACTCTAGTTTCACTAAAAAAGTGCAACCTCTAACAAGTTGTAGCCTAGACTTAGTGTTATGCAGCTACCAAGGATGACAGCAAATGCCAAGAACTTTACAGTAGCCCTTTCATGAAGGAGTACTATGACACAAACTGACTAAACAGATACCTAGAGCAATTTCTTATAATTTCATGCATGTTTCACCATGACCATTGATGGCCTTCAAACAAAACCACAAATATTAACACTTCTCTCCTTTCAAGATTACAAAAATATACGGGTTTTAGGAAACAGCCTTGTGATATTTTTATCTATCTTCTCTTTTGCTGCACTTTTATGCATGAAAACTGCCCCCAAAAGCTGCTTTCTCTCGATGTTAAAAAATCGGTTGTACAGTTAAACGGAAGTGCCCCTGTGCTGTGTGTAACATTGCCATCTAGTGACACACATTGTAAGGAGGTTCTGCTGATATATTACTCTCTATCACCTTTCCCTTATGAAATCTTGCTCAGTATATTAGCTTAGTGTTAATAAAAGATTACTCAAATCATTAATGTAGTTTAATAGGAAAAGAAATTTTATTATTTGATTGATTTTAGAACATTTCTCATTGTGTGTTTGCACTTCCATGATTAGTTCTTCAGCAGTCTGGTTGGTACCTTTTAATATTGCTAATGGAAAAGACCTTTACATTCGTAAGAAGTGGAAGTCAGTATTTTCTCTTCCAGGAAAAGATCACACGGGACTATTTGCATGGTTGCAGACCTTGCTGCTAGTGCTTTGAATAATCACATGCATTTTTTGCATTTTTTACATTTAAAATTGAGCCTTCTCCTGGTATGTTTTACACACCATAACCTTATCAATACCAGGTACTTTCAAAACAATAAACAAAAGAACGGAGAGCCTAAATTAAGCCAGATTTAATAAAAAAATGAATGGGCTTGTGCTGAAGATCAGAAACACGCGCATTGTTGGGTCACAGTCTTCTGTCAAGCAGAAGTTCGTCCCAGAAGGTCAGGTGAACCAGGGTGCCACAGCCTCACCTCACTGTGACACTGCAAATCTCCTGGAACAGGCACAAGACGATCCAGCACCATCTTGCTAAAGCAATAAATGTTCCAGAGAGACACAGTCAAACCCCAAACTGACAACAACCATGGCAAGTTCCCTCCCTTCAACTTTACAACTCTGCGGTGTGCACCACAGCACTGTACTATCTCTGTTTTTTATATCCAAAAGAGGAGTGAGAAAGAGGGCATTTCTAGAGGGCCTATCATAGTTTACATAAAGAATTGGTTGACAGAGTTAACTTTACCTGCCTTTTAGTGTATTATTCCAAACAATCTTTGAAATATTGCTACTCTCCAGAAGTTACTTCACACACCTGACAGCAAGTTAGGATGCCCCGAGTTGTTTCAGGCTCTGGACCCAGCCACTGCTAGTGACCATTTCATTGCACTTCTTGCAGTTCAGAACTGAACAAATGAGGTTCAAAGGAGAGGAATAGAAACCCAGCCACTGGCAAGAAAATAATGCAGAGCAGCACAAGCTGCTACGTCCAGAGATGAGCAGACACTAACTGATTGTCTCTGCCTGAATAAAGGAGCAGTTACATGCTATTCATGCACAGAAAACTGTTGATCACTAAGTTCTTTGAAGTTATTTGGTACCAACTCTTGAGTCAGGGCATCAAAGGTGGAAGAAGTGTGTGAGATTTTCTTCCAAGTTCCTTACTTTTACACTAAGTCATCCTCTTTCATGTCTTATCCAGGCACTTTCAACCTGTGTCGTTTTCAAAGTGGTTTATGAACATTATTGATTCCTATTTATAGCAGATCTAGTCTTTGTCTTTCCATTTTGTTTTTGATCAAAAATACTTTCCCAGTGCTTGTGCCTGAGGGAAAACCCCACAACATCCTGGAACAGGTACAAAACCAAAAAGCCTGATAAATGCAGCCCTCCTTCCTTCTTTCACACATATACAGAATAGAATATTTTCTTATGGCGGTTATTTTGGTCCTTTTTATTTGTAGGGGCTGAAGTTGATAGGGAGAGGATAAAAATGGTTGGTTGTTTTTATTACAGTGGGAACCGCAAAGGCAGCAATTCTCATTTCATGCTCAGTCTTTTCTGTTGTTTTTAACCAAGGCTGCTTTGAGATTCCCGTTGCTGCAGCACTCACAACTGACTTGTATCTTTCCTCCTTGGGAAGCAGCTGTTCCCACTTAGCAGGGGTAGACGCTCAGAACACAGACATTCACCTTAAAGAACGGGGTCAATGCGGTTATCTGTATAGAAACACCAGCCCACTTCAAAGGACAGCTATTCCTGCTCCACTGCCCAAATATTTATGAAAAATATTTTTATTTTGTTTCCTACAGGAAACATTTACAGACAGGTAATAAAAGCACTGAAAATTGCCTTAAACATATTGGCTACAATAGAAGCTTCAGAAACAAGATGATGTTGCCCAGCCTTGTCATTCCCTACAGCAATTCCTACTCATACTATTCAAAGTTGAAAAATTTGATTTATATTTGCAATGAATTAGGTTTCAAAGTGCTTGTGAGACAACCAACCATCACTGCCTATATATTTTAAAACTCGGCATGGTAGTTTTCTCATCTGCAGCTTCTTGTTTGGTCCATGAAAGATCTGTAGAGAAGCCAAGAATAACATTCCAGGGTCCTGAGTCTGTCACTGACTTTACCTGTAAAGATTTTTTCATTTGCAACAGATGACAGGCCAAGTCTCAGGGATAAACTAAACAGCAGTATCTTAAATGTCACCAGACACTTACTGTCTAGAGAAGAAAACTGCAAGGATGTCTCTTGTGTACATATGTACATAATTGATTCATTTTTTAAAACCATATTATATATGGCATTCATAAATATGTCAAATATTTTTAAAAAGTTACATCACATTAAGATTAAGCCTACCACTGTCTAAATCCTGGAAAGTTCCTTAAAATAACTCTGAAAAGTTCTTTAAAATAAAATCCCTCAAGTCCAAGAGATAAAGAGCTGCACAATAGCATTATATACCTAAATTTAAAATCCAAATCTTATATATCCTACTGTGAAAATGGACACTTTTCAAGCTCCGTTGTTTTGTAAAGTGAATGCCTGACATCTGCTGGTAAATATACAAACTGTACATTATTGAATTAAATTATCTTTGGTTTTTAGACTAAGGAAGATGCTTTAGAATATACAATTCATGGAAATAAAAGATTAAAATTTTTACAATCATTATATAATGAGGTTTCAAAGCTGAACTGCATCAATAATGCTCTTACTTGTTAGATTGAAGATAGTGTCTTAGAATTTCCGACAAAATTTATCTGCAGGGATGATCAAATCCAGTCCTCAAAACCACAATTTTCCCCACATGATATTTGTTTACATTATTTTTACTAAATTAGCAGGAGCAATGTTAGTCCTATTGCGCTGCCATTTCAGTTAGATTGAACGTTTTTCAGATAGCTATTTCTACACTATTCTGAAATAATTCTGTCAAGCTACCAAAAAAATACAATTGCTGGTTGAAACAATAGGAATGTCCATTAAAACACTGACTTACAAAAGTCCAGTCTGTGACAAAGGCTTCAAAACATATTTTAAGACTTCTAAAAACCCAGGAAAGACATGGGAGAAAATAAACGATATTTCTCTAGAAAAAGCAGCAGAGGGCACTGCCCTAGAATTGATCAAATGAAGGGTTTCAGTTTTTCCACCCTCTTATGTGTTGCACAGTTATTTTTCTAAAATCTGTGGAATTTTTAGTATGAATAATTAGGACTCAATTTTACAATATCCAAGCACCTGTGATTTTTATGATGTACATTTGTAACATGAAACCTTGCTAAAACACAATTCAGAAAGTAATTTTGTGCATGAAAGGGTCAGTATATCAGAATTAAAATAATCCTGCTGGATCACAAGTAGAAAATAGGGAAGAAAGAATATACCCAGGAAAATGAGAAACTAAAATATTTTATGAATTCTTTAATATGGAGGTGGTTTAAAAAAAAAAAAAGCTTTGTCTGACAAAATTCAGAAGAAGAAAATACTTCCAAAGTTAGCAACAGACAGTTGCTGAAAGCCTATATGGATATCAAAGAGCAGAACTACTTCAGCCACAGAAACTGATCCTTCATTCCAAACAAAAATAAAATTTTGTTTGACAAGATTTTCTCTTGTAAAGTAAAAGCTAATCCCTTCATCTGTTTCTAGTTTTTCATTTTCCCTCTCTACCAACAAAACCAAACAAGTATAATTAAAACCTGGTAGACAATCTCTTGAATCCATATATCATAATATGCATTTCTGGTGTTGAGCAACATAAAAATTATATTTTGCTACAATACCACCAAAAAGGGAGCATAAAAGAATTACCATGAATTTAATGACAATTGTATATCAGTTTTCTGAATGCAAAATATCTGCAATTCTATTTGACAGGAGGTAAACAATAAATACAAAAAAATAAGACAGAGAGCTAAAAAAGATAAAAATTAATTAAAATAAGAACCAACAAAAAACTTCACTTTGGATCCAGGAAAACATGTGATTTACACCTCCTATAGCTCCTCAGGGGAAGGTGTTAAATTGGTGTTGCACCCTGTAGAACTGGCCAGACAATTCTCAGTGTTTGATGCTGGTTCCTCTGAAAAAAAAAAGTTGCTGAAACAAAGGCTTCAGCAACCTCCGAAACAAAAGTTGCTGAAGTTCCCTGGTGCTGACCAGGTCTTGAAGGATTACACTGAATTATAGATACACACAGACAGCATACATACTTATTGGACCTCCCTGAAAGGATAACAGTTTGTTAAACAAAGTATAAATGGAAGTTCTCCATTATTTGTTTGAACACTAATAAAAAGGAATTTCATTGTAGTGAGAAAATTCTCAGCCTAGATTCAAGAGAACATTAAAAAAGAGACATGACAAGAGAACTCATTACATTACTATTATGCCAAGTATCCAGGAAAAAAAAAAAAAAACAAACCCAGACATATCTTATTTGAAGACCCTCACTGGCTTTGATGAATATTGATGGGTTCCTACATGGAGTTATCTCACTTTGAGGAGTGGCCTACTGTCCATTCTGATGATTTCAGCATCTGCTTTTCAAATTTCTGATTAATAACTTATTAACGTGGGGGAAAGAGGAAAATTATAGTCACCTAGTCAAAGACTCTATCTATACCCTCTTACAAAACAGTTTTACTAACTTTGAAAAAACAAGTCCTAAGGAAATACTATTTTTTGGGAGAGACACATCAATACAGAGAGGTGACAGCTAGGTAAAGTTCACTGCTCACGTAGATCCAAGATTGTGAAATGAAGCAGTCGTTACAGTGAGGTCAGATAATATGCCTGATGAGATATATAATTTTTAAGTTATTTCATTACAGCTTTAAACTGTACAAAACATTTTATTTTTTAATCTTAACATTTGAAAATATTAAAAAAACCCAAAGTAGTCCTTAAAAAGAAGAATGCCAGTGTTAGTTGCTGCTGCATGTGTGGTTAGACTGCAAGCACCATTGTCTTCTCTCTCTTACTATGCTAATTCCTAAAGCAAAAAGTAAATGAACAAGTATTATTTAATAAGAGATGGGGACTGGAAGGGCAGGAAAGAAAAAGAAACCTTTGCTCTCTCTTTCTATCAGAACTAGGAGAGAAAAAGAAAGAAAACAGGAAGAAAAATACTTTTTAGGAAAAAAAAATGTGAAGTACAAAAAAATCAAATAAACAAAAAAATCAACCAACCAAAAAAAACCCCAAAAGACCAAACAAAAGACCCAACCGACCAAAAAAACCCCTACAAATAACAAAAACTAAAACACAGGAAAGACTTCAGCAGCCAAAATCATAATTAAGCTAGTTTTATCTTAATCTTCAATTACTCTGTCACACAAAAAAGAGCTCTATCTGCTTCTCATAATTACATCTAATACCACAGCACTCTCTTGGAAAACAAAACCAAACCCTGATAAAGCAAGAAGAAACACTGAGCAAGGAGGCAGACTAAATGAATAGCACTGTACCTGCTGTGCATGTTGCAACACCGAAGCAAAGCTCCACACATGGCACCCAAAACCTAGTTCTGCCAAAGGACTGCCCAACTAAGAGTTCTTAATTATTCCTTCTGGCTACCAACCACCTGTGCAGTCAGCTGGCAGAACCTGTGGTGGGTTTGTCACATGCCACACAGACAATTCTAGTCATCCCAGGGTACTATTCTGAAGATTGTTGCTTTCAAAAGCACTTCCAGTACGGCTTAAGAATGCCAGGATCTTTCTGGAACTAAATGTGTATTTTTCTTGTAAAGCACCTGGAAATCATTGCATTACAACTGCAAAACACACGATGACTGTTGTTAACAAAATTAATGGTAAAATACAAATATGTCTTCAAATTACAGAAATGCCTGCTCACTGTCATGGTCCTCTAGTGCTGGAAAATTTTATGTTCTCTCTAATCCATTTCTGCGTTTTATAATTTTAAAATAGCGCCAGCTATTTCTTCAGAATTTACATAAGCATTAAAGAGCAGAAGAAAATACAGCTGGGAAGCAGAGGAAAGTTCCAGGTGACTGTGTTATTCATGATTAAACCCGAGTTGTTTTTTCCCCACTTCATTTTCTAAATAGTTTATTCACAGAGGATTTAGAATTTCATTATTAGACCATTAATGTCTGAAAAAAACAGCTGTGTTGAAGTTTGGCGTAAACATTGGTAATGAGAGGGAGCAAGTGGGGAGAGAAGGTGGAGAGGGTGGAAAGAGACAGAGAGGGAAATGCTGGCCATGCAGATGATTAGAGGGATGGCTGAGAGAATTGGGCTCTTCAGCCTAGAGACGGCTCCAGGGAGACCTAATTGAAGCTTTCCAGCACTTGAAGGGGCCCTATAAGATGGGCATTAACAATTTAGCAGGGCTAGTTTAGATAGGACAAGGGATAATGGTTTTAAACTGAAGAAGGGTGGATTCATATTGGATATAGTTCTTTACAATGAGGTGGTGAAACACTGAACATGTTGCCCAGGGGTGTTAGATGGGAACATTCAAGGTCAGGCTGGATGGGGCTCTGAGCAGCCTGATCTGGTTGGAACTGTTGCAGAGGGGTTGGACTAGATGGCCTTTAATCGTCATAGGATAGTTTGGCTTGGAAAGGACCTTTCTTATTATTGAATACTCACTTGTTTTCACCTGTGCCTCATCTTCAGCCCATTACCTTCACTAATGTGCCAATTTGAAAATATGGTCGGAGGAAAGTGGTGGAGAGCACCAGAAACAGATCCAGCAACCATATGGCTTGTTTTGGATTTGTTTAATAAAAACATGTCTGATAGAACTACTGCAATATGAGCATTTATCAATATGTGTAGAACAGGACTTTTCAGGCTAAACAATATAAGCCTGTTGGTTTGTTTGTTTGAATGAACATTTTAAAATGCTTTTTTGAAAGTTTTCAGTATTTTAATGAAAACGAAAATTATTCCAAAACAAAGAAGCCAAATAAACCAGAAGAACAGTCTGACAAAGTTATTTTGTGTTTTCTGACACAAATTTGGAGTTAGATTGCTTCTCCAGTAACTGAATTTTCAGCCTAAATAGCTTTAATTTTGCAGAACTGTTCTGCAAAACCTATTATCCTGAAGTAATTTTCAGAACATTTTCAACAGCTGGCATCCAAATAATAATGCAGGAACTCTATTTAAATCTTACTAGTAAGCAGTATATTAGCTAGCTTTAATTTAATTGTTCAGAAAAAAACATTAAAACAATGAACTACTAGTTTATTTTCTCAATGTCTATTTTCAATACCTGTGGTCCAACCCATAAATAAGACTGCATGTTCAGGGGAACAGTTCTAAATAAAGATTTTTCAAAGCTATTTTGCCCTTCCTGCATAGGACTGTCAGCATAGTGCTGCATGCTTTTGATGGCAAATGGAAATCCAGCCTACTTTAAAAATTTCCATTTTTCAGTCCTTACACAAGAACTCCTGTCTCCAGAATCTCACTAAAAATTACTGTCTGAAATGTATCTTAAATGTTTTCACTTCAGCCTCTTCCCATAAGTAAATCATTTGCCAGGGAATAAGTCATTTGTACACATCACTACATAAACCAGCAATATTTAGTTAGCAACACATCTAAGACAAGTCAGCTGCCAGCTGTACTTGCACTTCTTTTCATGAGATGTGTGAGACAAGTAAATGTCATTTGTTTCCATAAAAGCACATTCTTTTTATAAATGGCTTGAGAATTATCACAACAAAATACAGTAGCCATTTTACTTTTTGAAAGGCTTTTTACTATTTTATAGAGATCAGCTGAGGAATTTGCCACCTTAAACCCTGAACCAACACGCTGTCTCAGGGCTCATGAGCAAAAATCAAGCTATTGTAACATCAAGTGCTCATCTATGCTGGCCTTTTCCTCAGGATAAAAAACAAGTTCTTCTCTCTGAGAACTTGAACACCGTGATGGTTTCTTCTTCATCTTTCTAAAATGCTTACCTCAAACATAATCTCTTCACAGGGAAAGGCTTGTAAAGCATCAAACATCACATTTGAAAGCTACAGTTTCAGTATCCTGAAATTCTGCTACTGTCTGCTGGGAGGAATACACCATTTTGGAGGAAAGTAGCTTTCTCCCTGATGTTTTTTGACAGCGGAACCTTTTCTTTGTAATTAAAGCTTCTCTTTAATAGGCAGACATTATATTCATTGGAAGAGTACTGCCAAAGGAATGCAGGGAAGTGGTTGAACGCCAAGCCACAAGAAATGCTTCAGTAAACAATTCAAGAATGTATTTATGAATAAACAAACCACTTATCTGGAAATTACCAAAACAAATCTACAACTTTGCCCAATTATCTCTAATATTTTGGTTTCCTTTTGTATGACAGTTTTAAGTTCTCTGTAACAGTTTTTAGAGTCATATATACATTTGATATCAAAGCACTGCAAAGATAGTATGTGTTTCAGTGTATTGATTATGCTGCTCTGTGTGTGGAAAACAGCAGTTCAGAGAACTGAAATTCACGTAAATATGCTGCATACAAAAGAAAAATTATCCTAAAATATTCATGTGAAAATAACTTTTTAGTTTTCACACTTAAACAAAATTTTGTTTCTAAAGACACCACTTCTTGGTAACTTTTTCAAGAGACCTTTCTCATTGATACACCAACTTGAAGAATATATTCAAATCACACAAGGATAATTCACAAATATTAGATCCCTTTTTAAGAGCAAGTTAGTTCTCTAAAAATCCATCAGCTCTTAGGCGAACTCAAAATAAAGGGGGACACTCTGCTCCAATCTTTTGTATCTTTTCTTTTGCAAGGTTTTTCACACTGCAGTTCTCCTAATTTTTCCTATTACTTTTTTTCTGATTTACAGTATTAAAACCTGAGTTTTAGTTTTCTCTTTTTCCAAGTCCCCAGTACATTCAGAACATTCCCTGTCCAGCAATAAATTACCTTGTCACGCCTTGTTTGAAGATACACGTGTACATTAAGCACTGTGCCAGAAAGGCGACAGCGGTGCGTGCTCCTCCTCCCAGATAGACGATGACCTAAGCACACCAGCCGATCACCATAAACCATGGTTATTGCCAACAGGCAATCCTAATACTCTGCTCCTTCCGCCCTCCCAACTCCCACAAGCATTCGCCGCTGCAGCTGAGGGAAGGAGCACACAACAGGGGATGTGCTGCCACAGAGAGGCCACTTTTTCAGCAGAGGTGCTGACTGAAACTTGCTACCTTTACTGGCTGATGCAACTCAGCAAGACTTGCAGGTAGACTCATATTGACAATCAAGTTGGGAAATCTGCTATTACTCTACCTTTCCATGGGGAAATCCTGTATTTTGGAAAGGTTTTCCCACACTGTTTAGGGCAACACCTATTCCCATTCCTTGCTATGGAAGGTCCCCTCTAATATTAGTTGTCTCAGCCCCTCTGGAACAAGCACATTCATTCTTCCCGATGAGCAAATCCCAATAAAAATCTAGAGATTCCTTTCCAGACAGCCTTTCCTTACCTAAAGCTTTTACTTTTCTTACTGACTTATATCTATGTCTTATGCGTAAAGTCTTAAGACTCATACTGAATAGATTTCTCTTTATTCTTCCAGTTTGCTGCATTATAAACAGTTAATAAAATGATTTATAATACAGAATTGCATGTGGGCTACATCAGTGGCACTCAAAACAAGCTCTGAGGCTGACTGACAGATAACAAACTATCAGTTTTCCAAGCAGTTGCTGGCAGTCCTAGAAAGTACCAAGCTTACCCTACTGTAACACACTGAGCATGGATTTAGAAAAATGCCCTAAAATGGAACAGCCATTCCCTTCAGGCACTCCCAGTAACCAATTCCAGAAGGTGTACTTGAGTTCTACATATATTAAATAGCTATCACAGTACTTAAAAAGCCCAAACACAGGAAGATTATCTTCTGATTTAAAAATATTTATTTAAAAGGAAAGGAGATCTATACTTAGATGGCCAGAAAAAAAAAATCCTCTGGTTTCCCCCCTCAAAACCGTTACTCCGCAATTTACCTTTCCCTTAAGTTTCAGCTTCAATGTTTTATTAAAAAAAAAAAAAAACCCCAAAAAACCCCAAAAAACCCCCTGAACTTTCATTTCCTTTTCCTATGCTACAAGCCTGAGGAAATTAAGTTCCTTTCAGTGAAAAGTTGCATGGGATGCAAGAAGAAACTCCAATAAAATGTATTCACAATATACAAGTATAAAAATATTTTGCTTATGATTCAGTACTATAATTTAATAACTTTTTGTTGTTTCATAAGTATCTGGGAAAGGTACAGACACATGTCCTGATCCTGTTACAAGAGGTAGAATGCCAGCATTTGGTACAACATTCCAGGAGAGAGTCAAGGTGATATTTCTGTTTCCCCTGCAAAAGCAACAAAGATTATCAGCAGAAATAATCAAGTTAACCATTTAACTAACAGTTACTAGTATTAAATACATTAGGATACAGATTGTTTTCCTGGCCCAGAAACAGTAAGCTTTTCGATTTTATTTACTGTCTACTTTTATTTTTTTTACTTAACTCCTTTGGAGTTGAGTGCATCACAGAACCAATCCTACACAGACTGAAAGCAGAAACCCAGAAGCCTGTCACTCATAGTAGCAGTGCATCTTCTAGTCTGCAGAATACATAGGATATCTTGTATCCCAAGGTCATCTTCTAACAATCAAACTACAAAGATGCAACTGAGATGACAGAGTATGAGACAGAACATAGGTACCTTACCACACCAATGAACACACGTATTAAATGCTAACTATGCAAGTAAATCAAGATACCAAGAATAACAATAATAAACCAAATATTTACTTACTTGAGACCATTTCCATCATCAAAGAAAAAGTACTTTGACTTCATGTCTTTTAAAGACAGCCTTGGGTTATCTCCTCTCAACATGATCTTGTCCCAAAGGACCACCTGATTTAGGGCCTAAAAATATAATTGTAATTAAGTCAGCAAGATACCTCACCAGATCCCATTCAGACATTGGACCTTCATTGCATTATTCATCTAACTCCCCTGAAGTAATCCCCACTTGCAATCCATAACTAATTTAACAAAATAATGCTTCACAGAGGGGTAATCTAGTACTCCTACAGAGTGAAGTGTGGCACAGAATAAATGGAAACAACAAGAAACATCTTAAAACAAAAGAAAGCCATTTAGAAAAGTCATGCTTTAGAAGAATAACAAAGCATAATGGGGTTCCCTTCTGAATAGCAAAGGGAAGTAATTTTTAAAGCAGTATTTAGACTTTGTTTCAAATAAAAGACTTAAACTGAGCTATCATGACTGCTTATGTATTTACCGTTTTTCCAACTTTAATGGAAATCTCTACTTGAATTGCAAGCATACACCCAGAAAATTTATGAACAACTGAAAAAGTGAGATCCTAAATTCTTAAGTTACTGAAACTTTATACTGTTCTTCTAAGTGACGCTAAAGAGTCTTATTTACTACTTTATAGAACAATTTAGAAAAATACTTCCCAGAATTTGTGAGAAATAGTGATTTATGTGGAAAACCATCTAAAATATGAAACAATAAAATCTCAGAAACCCTAAAAAGTATTCCAGTACAAACATAATATCCACCCTCTTGTTTAATATAACTAAGGTACTTCAAAAAAACCAAGAAAAAAGAAAAGAGATAGTTTTGTACAGCAAGCTACGCAAACTCCCAAGTTTTCACTATATCCTTGCAATGTGACCCCAGCAGCTTTAACTAGAATTCAGTGGTACCATGACAGCATGATATTTCATTTCATTACAGTAATTTTTTCAAAGCTGTTCCACATAGCTTCTATCAGATCAGTAAAAAGGCTGTTCAGCTATCCAAAGGGAAGTATCAGTAGCAATCAATTTAAAGGAGCAAGACCAATTATTTTGAGAAGTATGACAAGGAATGTAAATGAATTATGGGGCTACAGTAACTGGTAGGGGAAAGCACTTCTGTGATCTATGAACAAAAGACACACCACAACAGGCCAGCCCAGAAGCCACTCTCTCTTGTTTTTAACAGCAGTCAACTGCAGAAAGTTAGAAAAAAGTAAAATTGACAGAAAAAGTGAAAAATCCTAATTTACAGTACACTATTGCAAGTATACTGCAACACAAGGCATGTTTTATTTTTCTCCCATTCTACTGGGCATATATCAAGTTAGGTTTCATGAAGGTGAACTTCCCACCCTGCAGTTAAACTGGCAAGAAAATAATCATGAAGGCCGGTAAAAACAGCCCAGGCTAGTAGGAAATGCTGGTGGCCTTAACTCTTCCCAACAGAACTACAGAACATTTAAAAATAGCTGCAGTACTAAAACGGGTAATTGCTTCAAGCTTCTTTTTAATACTTACATTGTTTTTCGTTGAATATTCTGCAGACAAATATAGAAACAATTGTTTAACATTCCAGTCAAATATACTCTGCAGATGTATGCAAGTTAAGAAAAATACCATACTGTACTTACGTAACCTTGTTTTATTTTTACTAGATCTAAGTAGACTATAATCATTACACTGAGTTCTTACCTTTCAACATACCTCACCTCATCAGAGAACTTCCCGCAGTTTAAACATATATTTTAATCATATTAAAGTGACAGGTTTTTAGGTGGGCTTTTTTTTTACTATTTAAGAAATCTAGCAGCTTTCCTCCTCCAATAATTTAAGAGTTCTATATTTGACACTGCAAACTAGTAACCAGAATCGTCTGTTAGACAACCTATTATAAAACCTTAAACATAAAAGGCATGACAATTCTTCCATAAATATCCTCAAGGCAATTTTTTATACTATCAGAGAGCACTCATATACAACAGTGGATCAAAATACAATAACGTTAAACAATATATAAATACAAAATTGGTGGAGTGTAGGGAATTCAAAGTGCCTTTAACACCCATTTTAGAGAAGTTAGAATATGGGAGGTATTTCATAGTGGAAGGAACACCAGAAATTAGCAAATTCAATTTCCTACTGACAACAAAAAAAGCTCATTAGACTCCAACAAAACTCTACTCAGATTTTTGATCAACAGTAAAGAACTGATGACTGCCATTTGAGACAGTATAATAATGCTGGGATTGTAAATAATTGTCTGCTTATTTAACAATAACATGTGACTGCTAAGGAAAAGACCTTTTAATTCACAGTAAAGATTACAGCTAATCTTTTATTTCCTCATTCTCCTTTGTATTCTATTTGTCACTATCTCAAAGAATAAACAGATTCCCTAACCAGTCTCAAAACGTGTTTTAGCTTCTTCCACTCATCCCAAAAGATAAACATGTTTTTCAGCTACTAATTCAAAGGGCAAGAAAGGAAAGAATTAAATATTTAATTCCTGTCAATGCAGGAACAGGCAGAGCTATTTTACTTGAACAATTTTTGTCATCCAGCTCAAAATATCAAACAAGATTCTGAAGCTCTCCTTGGCAGGATTTCCTATCACTTGCAACATTTAGCAATGAATTAAGTAAGCTTAAAGAAGTTTGTAAAAACTGTATCCTCCCCTTTCCTTTGCCTAGTTCCTTTTTCTAACTGCCATTTTATTTAACTTCTTCCAGGACTAACAACTTGTTTCTGGTAGTTAAGACAGTCCAGGTATCTGTATCTCTCTAGAGATTTAGTCATTTACATTTTACTTTTTACATTTTATCTTTACAAAAAAGAAAAAAAAAAAAGGAATCTTTATGCCCATATTTCTTTTAGAGGTCCTGTCCTGCCTTGCTCTGCTTCCCTCTGTATACAATGTGTACAAGTCTATGCATCTACTCTAGAATTTCAGTCTCTGATTTCAATATTTGTAAGAATTTCAGAGGTAAAACTCAGACTTAGGAGCTTACCTCTCCTGCTTCCAGTTGATAAAAAAAAAAATCCTCTTACTCCTGTGCAGACTGACCTGCAAAAGTCTGATTAGTCTGTTTATCCAGCATTTGTATCAAGAGTTATATTTTGTGTGGTCTGCTCACACAACATAGTATTCTTCAAAACAGGGAAACCAAAACACAGAGGTAATCAGTGTCTTGCCTAACAGTGACAAAAACCAGCAGACAGGGAAAAATCCCAGGATCCTCAGATCAGCTGCAAAACAAAGGTTTAGTGAAATCACCTGAACATGCTGCCTCTTACTTGGTACTGATTTCTGCAGAAGAACTCTTTCAAGACTAAATCCAGACTAACAGGGATGCAAAAAAATACAACAGGAAAACTGCAAAACTGCAACAGCAATTGAGAGAGAGGCCAAAAAATAATGTGATAAATTTTTTAGTAAATCATATGCTTCCCAATGAATTTCATGCTATTCAATATTAAAGATTAGAGTGTTTAACATCTAAACAAGTAAAGGATTACAATGTCTTTTTATTTTCAAAAGAAGACAGGTACTTCCATGCAACTGTTATATGGCCAGAACTTTGAAAGCCTTGCAACAAAATGGGTTTGAATGGTGCAGTTTCTGGATTAGGTATGACATTCAAAACAGTACGCTATACAAGCACTACCATTAATTCATTCCCCAAACCACTGATACAAACTTCACTTAAAAGTAATAATGCCTAGAAGTTAAACTACACTCCACATTATTAAATACAGTACACTTCACAATAGAGCCTGATTTTAAAAACAGGCATTAAAAAGGGAAAACAACTTGTCACCTACCAGAGACCAAACAGCTGGTTTAAGTTCTATTTCACTGCCATAGCTATGCAAAACACTATTTTTAGCTGCTTAAACTTTTAAGACAAATTGCCAGTTTTCCCCAAGTCCTGAATATTTGAAGATTGTAAGGTAACAAAAATAGACATCAAAGTGTTCTTATTCCAAACAATTTGTAAACCATTTTTGCCATTAAGGATATCTGCAGTAATGTCAAACGTGACGAATCCCAGATCACTTCTTTCTCTAGGTCCAGTGAAATCTTCTACATTTTTTCTAAGACAAAACAAAACACAACACAAGATTATAACTTCTCATTATTTGCCTCTTACACACTACATAAATTATGATTCCTATTAGACATTTCCATCATCCATTTTCTGTATTTTGTTTTAAATACTTTTGGCTAAAATATAATCAACGTTACAAACTATCACCCACCTTTCAGAAATTATGGTGTCCCAGTTTTGAATGTCAGGCCTTGCCACCACAGTGGTCTAAGACATAAAAGCAGCCTATTGACTTTTTCCTGTTAACAAAAATCTATACCTAAAGTGTACTACACTTCATTTTAGCAAAATATGTTTTAGCATCCCCAAATATATAAAACTAATTGGAATACATCATCAGCACAGAAGTCTACTGGCACCCATTTTCAAAATAATCTCTCAACTATCCTTGAAAAAAAAAAAAAAAAGCAATGCTCAGCCTTGTACAAGACACTCCAACCATTCCAATAAAACAGAGTTTATGTGCATAGTTCACACATTTCAAGATTGATTCCTGTAATGTATTTAAGTAAGAGCATGAAGAAAATAGTTAATTACCTATACATTATGGAAAATTGTATAATTTTGGAAGGCTTTATTAAAAAAATCTACATTTGGAATAGTGCCTCATATTGCTACACTAAACCACAATAGAAAAAGCAACTGGAAAATAACAGACAAACTGCAGAGATTTCCATATGTATTCATAAAGCTTGTCAATTTACCAAACTTACCATCTACAAAGAGGAATACCATAAGCAATTAGCTTGGCAATCGGTATGAACCTTAACTCCTCGTGGAACATTTTTTTTATGAATTATGAACTTCACAGTTACTCTTATTCGCATTGGGAAATCAGTCAATTAAAACACAATTTCATTAAAACCAATTTTAGTAATCTCCAAGAAAAAAAGAAGTGTACAAGTGAAAAAAACACTTTTGGAGATTGTAGTTAAGAAAAACACCACCAAATCTTCCCAATTTAAGCCTTGCTATGAATTTGCATCCCTAATGCAGTATCTTTTTAAGTAGTAAACCTTATCAAGCACTTGACTTCACATCTTAACCGCTGTCATCCGAGTGGAGTAGCAGGCCTTAAGTTGGCATCTCCAGAGCTTCTCAGATATTCAAGAGAAGCACCTAGGTGTAACATCTCCCAGTAATACCATTTCTGTGCATCACAGAAGGGACTGGCAGTACACATTTCACCCAAATTAGGCATTAGTATGCTGCCTCATATATGCTGAGCTCACCATAACACTCAAAAATGTGCTTTTATGCCAATTTTATGCTTTTGCAATCCTTAATGTAGCATAAATATGGGTGTTCCTTTCCTGTGGTATTAAACCAGTCTGAAAGGTGATGGCAGTCCCTTTATTAGCATTCATCTCTCCTTTCAAGTCCTGCTATTAGGCATCTACTGGCGCCACTTACCTTGGGGCGATTCCAAAGCTCCACAGAATCACCACCAAATCATAGAATGGCCTGGATTGGAAGGGACCTTAAAGATCCTCAAGTTCCAACCTCCCTAGCATGGACAGGTATACTTTTCACTAGACCAAGTTGTGCAGAGCTTCATCCAACTGGGCTGCTTTAGCTCACTAATCTGGGCCAAAACCAACCAAACAAAAAAATAAGAAGCGAGTTAAAGCAGCTCAGTAAAGTCCTACAAGCCAGATTCCCCTGTGGAACTCTGGTAAAGAACCACGTGGCTAAAACGGGAGCAAAGACCTCCACTCTTTTGTGGCTGTAACAGTTGCTCAAATGCTTTTGAAACTACTGCCCTGCAGATCTCACTTACTTAACTTGATAGAAGTTTTCTGTGACTAAGATTCCTTTTCGACAAAAACAACCACCCCAAAACACCAAAATTGGAAAAAAAAAAAGGTCTCTCAGCATAAGTGTGCATCAGTAACATGTTTTGATGTGGTACTGTGTCCTACTCTGTGTTCATTTCGTAGAGAAGCCATCCCAAACACTCTGCTGTCACAGAAAAGAAAGGTTATCAATGGAGAAACCCAAGAGAACTACTAATTAAAAGAAAAAGGTACTTCAACCAGATAAATGCTATAGAATAAACCGCATGTTCCTGTAGGGCCCTGCATCCCCAAAATTGCCGGCAGCAGCTGGCTCAGCCGTGAGCCGGCGCTGCGCTCCCGGGAGGCGCTGAGAGCGAGGCGGCCGGGCCGGTCCCTGAGCGCGCCGCCCCAGCTCCCGCCCGGCCGCGCCGTCGTGGGGCTCCCCCATTGGCCCGGCCGG